>NW_026471232.1:0-29855 GCF_026875155.1 Cherax quadricarinatus | reverse complement strand
GAAAAAATTAAATCCTTCCTAAGAGTCATCGTTACCCGAAATTATCGTTTGCTAAATTTAATTTTCCCCCCATAAGAAATAAGGGAATAAAAATTTTAATCTTTTCCCTGACACCCAAAATATAAAAAAAAAATTTTCCCACATAAAATATACTTTTTATCCCCCAAAAAGAAAAAGGGGACATGCACAATTCTCTGTACTAAATAAAGAATACTGACACTTCCTTTATTGAAGATCTGGGATGATTGAGGGATGGGAGGAGGGGAGTTGGTGGAAGTTATTTTTTGGAAGGGAACCCCCTTCATTGGATTTGAGGTAAAAAGTCCTTTTTGGGGTTGTTTCCCCTTTTTTTAATGCCCCTGGGAACAACTTGAGAGTCATGGACTCGTTGTAAAAAAATCTGCCTAGAGCTCTGTACCTTGCATTCCCTTTAAGTTTTTTAAAGGGTTCACAAATTGCTTGAAAAAAGTCCAGCCGCTTGCAATGCTGTGTCGGGTGTTTTCTCCACAAAGGTTTGCCCTTTGACCCCTGTAAAATTTTCCCTTTTTTCCTCGTTGTGGACTTTTGAAAAGAAAGGGCCCCTTGATTGCCGTTTTTTTTGGCCAAGATATTTGGGGTGGTTGACGGGGGGTTTGGTATAAAACCTGGCCAGCTCCAAGACACAACTCCCCTTTTACTTTGCAGTTATCTTTTTCTTCTTTTCCACACAATTCCCCTTTTTACCACGGGTTTGGCACTAGAAGCTTTTTTGGGGGCCCTGGTGATTTTTTTGCAGTTACAAGCCTAAAAAAAATGGGTAATGTAAAAAGTACCGTGTATGCGTAGATGAACTGAGGCTGGCTTGAAAACACTGGCACCACTGGGCAGTGAGGTGCGCTCAGGGCCAACGTGGACGGGTCCGGAAGAATCAAGTTGAGCGATTTTTTTATCGCTGGGCCGGGCAAAATTTTTACTCAAAACGCTTCATTAGGGGATTTAAAATTAAGCGATGCGTTCGTTAGGCAAAAGGGTTTTTCTGTTTCGTATTGGGAAGCACCCCCCCCTGACTAGTCTCTGCTCCCTATCTTTGACTGCCCCACGAGAGGTTCTAGGGTTGAGCGGGTTAAAAAATGCTAAAGGGAGCTGTAAAAAGGAATAACAAGTGATTCACACAGAAGGTGTAGTGAGTCATACGACACTGGTAATGGTATGTTCTATTTAGCCGTACCTTACTCCCCCCACCAGCCCCCCCCACTACCGCACATCCCCCACCTTCCGCACCTCATCACCACCCGACATTACCCCCCCCACCCTCCCCTACCCCCCAGCACCCCCCCCCCTACCAGCACCATCACTGCACCCCGTCCCCATAAACCCCCTACCATTTTACCATCACCCCACTAAAACCCAAAATTTCCCCACCTACCAGTCCCACACCCCCACCTCCCCAGTATCCCCCGCACTACCATTTCCCATCACCCCACCTACCAGATCATCACCCCCCCTACCAATACCATCCCCCACCTTTCCCTGTCCCATCCCCCAACCTAACCAGCAACCCCACCTACAGTGCTTTCCCCCACCTACCGAAACACCCCACCTCCAAGTAGCATCACCAAACCTCCCACCCCTTAACCCCCCTACCAGCATCATCCCCCCACCTAAAAAACCATCACCCCCCCTCCCACCCACCATCCCCCCACCTACCAGTACTTGTAATACCTTATTATTTTAATCTTTAAAAACGGGTTATACAGGGGGACAAAAAAAATTTTAAAAAAAAAGGCCCACATACCGTAAAGGGAAACGATACACAAATAACCCCCCACATTAAAGAGAAAAGTTAGACGCTTTTTCGGCCCCGATTGGACCTTTGGAAAAAAGTCACACTGGACCCCCAACTAACGCTTTTTAAATCCTTTCCCTGAGGCTCATCGTTGTCAGAATAATTGTTATTTCAATTTTTAATTTTTTCCCATAAAAAATATGGAAATAAAATTTAACCCCAATTGAAAGACAAAAAAAAATTTTAAAAAAAAAAAATTTTAAAAAAATGAAATTTTTTTTTTTTAAATTTCACACAAACTGAAGAAAAACATGCACAGTTACTTGGGACACTTCCCTTTATTGAAGTTTGGGTGATGATTGATGGGATGGGAAGGGGGGTGTGTGTTGATGGTCTTAGTGTTCAAAAGGGGGGAACCCCCTTTCCATTAGGACTTGGGTGGCAAGTCCTTTTTGGGGGTTTTCTTCCCTTTTTTTAATCCCCCCCCTTTGGCCAGCTTACAGCCCTGGGACCTCGGTCGCACAAAAAAATCTTCCCATAGGGGGCTGTACCCCCCTTTCCCTTTTAGGGACATTCCAAAAGGGGTTTTTTACAACATTGTCAGTGTCCCCTTTAAAAACACTTTTTTCGGGTTTTCAGCCCTTAAACTTTTCTATGTCCCTCCTTGAATTCCGGCACAAAATTTTTCAGTGTTTTTTTGGCCCAAAAAACTGGCGCCCCCCATGCCTTATCACACTATGTATGCCCATTCGATTTTTAAAATCTCTAAAACCCAAACCCTTTGCGGGCCCTTAAAATTCACCCCACATCCCCACTAGTTGCTGGCTTTTTTTAATTAAATGTCATGCAAATTCCCCACCCTTTTCACATATGATCGTTTGGGGCTATCTCCTGCTATCCTTTTTTTCTTTTATCCACCCAAAAACAGTCTTTCAAATTATCTTCAAACCCCCTTGCGATCTCAGTTTCGAAAATAGTTGCCCCCTTTGGCCAAAAAAATTCCTTTATTTTCCCTTTTTTTGGCCCCAATAGTGGATTTGGGTTTAAATTTGGGGGTTTTTTGTACAGCCTGGCCAGCTCGGAGACTGCACTCCATTTTTTACTTTGCAATGACTCTTTCTTCATATCCTTTGTAATTCCCCACCCCTTTTTTTGGGAGGGTTGGCACTAGAAACTTTCTTGGGGGCCCTGGTGATTATTTTGCAGGGCAAACACTAAAAAGGCTGTGATAAATGGGAAAAGTTTGTTTTTAGCTTTGGGAAACATAAATCGCTAGTCTGATTTATCGTTAATCGAAGCCATCGCTGGTCGGGGTCCACTGTTATATTTTTAAAAAATAAAAAAAATTTTTATTTACCCCCCCCCCCCCCCCCCCCCAAACCCCCCCCCCCCCCCCCCCCCCCCCCCCCTTTTTAGGATTTTTGGGGTTTCATGGGGAAAAAAACCAAAGGGGAAATTTGGGGGGTTTTTTGGGGCCCAAAAAAGGGGCCCCGGTTTTTTTAAATTTTAAAATTTTTGCCCAGGTTCAACGCAGGCACTCGTGGTGATGAGGTTTCAGGTGTTTACTGCCCAAAGAATCTTTGGGATTATGGTGCCATGCAATATTGTCATGTTGTTGCAAACCCTTCACCCTAATGAATGCAAGGGCGTGGAAAAGTTGGGTAGTGACAATGGGAACCCTTTTCGGAAAAAACCCGTGGGCCCCATCCCCTTCCCCTGGGTCAAAACTGTTTCCCCCAGGTTAAAAGGGGAAGAAAAATTTTTCCCCCCCTGACTTCCCAGATTTAAGTCAAGCATTTTTTTGGGCTCTGGGTTTAAAAAAGTCGTAAAGCCTTTTCCCTTTCCAGGTGACAAGATGGGTATAATGAAATTATTGGCCCAAACGTTTTTCCACTTGAAAACCCGGGAATAGGGCCTATTTTTTACCTGCGTCAGAAAAGCCTTATTTTAAAAAGTTGCTGTCGCAGAAGAAATTTTTTTTTCAAAACAAATGCTTGGGTGATGGAGGGTTTTTGGGACCCAGCAAATTTACCTTGGGGAAAGCGCCCTTTATCCTAGTGCCTTTAAAAAGGTTTGGGACTTTGGGGCCAGTGATTGACTTTTGGAAATTAAATGCGAAAAAAATATTCAAAATCGCTTTCCCCTTCCCGTACTGGGTGATCTTTTAAAGTTTTCACGGAGATAAACAAAGTCTTTTCAACCCCGGATTTGTTACAAGGGTTTTTGGGAAGGGCCCCCTTTTACGAGGCCAAACCAAGAGCTTTTGCATTCTCCCCCTACAGGTCATTAAAACACTTCCTCCCTATGGCCTTTTGGGTTTTCGTTTCCCCCCCTATCCGTTTTCAAGGCTCATGACTAAATCTTTAGGGGTCTCTAGGTAATGCATTTTTGGTGTACTTAGATGACGTAATCGTATGTCTAAAGACGTGGATACCATTTAAAAAGACTTATGTAGTTTTTGGAAAAGCGAAGAAGCCAATTTAAGATCAAATGTCTATATGTAAATTTTCAGATCAAAAATAAAGTTTTTGGGTACGTAGTCACTCCAAAGGGGGTAGGGACTGACCAAAGAAAAGTAAATGCAGTACAAAATTTTCCAACCCCCAAAAAACTGTGTGCTGTAAGTCCTTTGTGGGCTTAGCAGGTTTTTATAGATCTTTCATTGCCAATTTTTTTTCTATAGCTGCCCCTCTAATGGTTGCTTAAAAAGATGCTCCTTTGTTTGGCCCTTTCCGTCAAGAAAGAGCTTTCCAAACTCAAAAAGAAAAGCAAAATCTGCCCCAATTTTGAAATTCAGTTTTTTTAAAAGACCTTCTATCTGCAATGATGCTAGTTCTTTTGGCATGGGTGCCGTTAGTCAGAGACTGAGGGGCAGCACAACGCGTTGATTTGCTACCCGAGTCCTCGAATGAAGAAATTATCGTAACTGGCAAAGCTTTAGCAATGTATGGTCTTTAAAGCATTTCCGAGACTTTTTTATCAGTACTTGTTCTGTCTTGACAGACCACGCTCCATAAACTTTATTCAGAACAAAAACCTACGGGAAGGTTGCAGAGGCCCTTGATATCCAAGAGTTCACCCCACCTTTGAACATTCCCTGGCAAGTCAAATGGTCGAGATGTTTTCGGACATGTTAGTATAGTAACGCAGACCCCATTTGTGTGAGGATGTAAGGAATGTCAACGAACAGATCCCATGTGTCGGGTGGATTCAATTCCTGCTCAGGAAGTCTTTTTCTGACTGTGAAGCACCAGCACCCATCAGTGATTTTGTCAGAAACCAAGAATTACTGTATCGAACAGCTGATTTGGGTACCCCTAGAGAAGATTACCAGTTAGTAATTCCCAGTCACTAGTGAATGTAGCCTTAAGCTAGTTCATGATGTCCCGGGTGTTGCGCCCCCCTGGTATGGATGTTCAGTAAAAAAACCCGATTAAAATTTTTTGGCCTGTATGGCAATGATTTTTTGAGTATGTTAAGAAAGTAGTGTCTGCATGCAACTAAAGGTAATGCTAAGGGTTTAACCCAAACCCAAGGTATCAACTACAGCAAAACCCGTGGGAAAGAGTTGAGCTAGATTTGTTAACAATTTCCCAATTTTCCCTCCGGGGGCAACAAACATCTGTGTTTTATGGTAGCCCTTTTCCGATATTGTAGTTAGTTCCTTTGCGTAAGATGCTGAGACAGTAGTAAAGCATTTAAAGAACGCATTCTGCAGGCTACCCCCCCTAAGCCCCTATAACAGAAAATGGTGGTGATTTTTTATTCTTAAAATTTGGGTACCTTGTAAAAAAGACTTCAAAATCCCCAATTGTTCCTATATCTGAGCAATGGGTTAGCGGAATGTCCCAATAGAAAGTATTTTGTTTTTTGGACCCACTATGATCCCACAGTGAATTTGGGGATGAAGAAAACCTGATGTGCAGTGTGCTAAAAATTCTGCTTAAAAATGTTTTTATAGGTGCACTCCACATTATGCGTTTTTGGGTGTAGTAAACGTTTCCCTTTATGATTGCTTTTATTTAATCGAAACCCAAATTCAACCCTGTTGATTTCTTTAGCAACTCTCCCGCTTAGTTTCAAAGTGTTTTTTTAGAAGAATCCTTTAAAAACACTTCAAAAATAAACAGCGAATTTACAAGGTCGCAACACTCGGCAAACCCGTCCAGATCAAAGGGGTTTCGGGGGAAAGTTATGCTGACAAATTTTAAAAAAAAGTCTGCAATGCTTGATAAAAAGTTTGTGGTCCTTATCGAGTAGTTGAAGTTCATGGTAAAAAGATAAGGTTAGAAAAATTGTTGGTCATATAAAGAATTGCATTTAATCAATAAATTTTTGTATGTGGTTAGTTTTCCCAACCCCGACTAAGTGACAGCCCTTGACTTCCCCTGATCCTGTACTTTTTCCTCTGTACTCAGTCGCGAAACCCTGAATGTTTTTACCCTAGTACACGCAGGTATAAAAAAAACCCTCAGTTCTTTTGAAACTCCAATAGATTTACTCAAATACAGCATGAATTAGCCAGTGCTCAGAGTTTGCCCTCCAGAGATGCACCCTTTTCTGCATATGTCAATTCCCCCTAGCGGTTTTGGGGGGTTAAATGTAAAAAAACTTTTTATGGGGATTATTAGTAAAACTAATCAGTATTCAAAAATTTTTTTTTTTTGTTTTCCCGTTTCTCCGAATTTGAGAGTTAACTTTGATTTGGTGACCGAATTGCCTCTTGTTAAAACTTTTTCTTTGTACAGTGGACCCCTGTAACGTATTAACCCGTTTCAGAGCTCAATGTTATGCAAAATTTTCGTTATGCGAATTAATTTTTCCCCCTAAAAAATAATGGAAATGAAATTTAACCCGTGAAAGAAAAAAAAAAAAAAATTTAAAAAAAAATTTTTTTACCCATAAAATTTTAAATTTAATACACCAAACTTAAAAAAAACAGCCAGTTACATGCCTTTCCTTTTTTGAAGATGTCGTGATGACTGATGGGATGGGAGGAGGGGAGACGGTGGTTTTAGGGTTTAGAAGGGGAATCCCCTTCCATTGGATTCAGGTGTAAAGTCCTTTTTCCGGGGTTGCTTCCCTTTTTTTAATCCCCATGGGCCCAGTTTCAGAGTCACGGGGACTTCTGTCGCAAAACATATTGCCATAGGGCCTGTACCTTGTTCCTTTAGATTTCTAAAGTGTTTCAAAAACGTGTCAGTGTAATAGTCACCAGCCGGTTGAAATAGCTGTTGAGGGTGATTTCATCCATGAAGGTTTGCACTTCAACCCACTTTGCACGTTTTCCTTAATTTTTTGATAGGAAACTTCTTAAATTTTCCTCCCCCCTTCTGAAGAAAATTTTCCTCAGGTGGGGCCCTTTCCGTTAAAGTTTTTTAGAGCTATCAGTGGTTAGTTCTTCATTGCCCACCTCCACCAACTTTTCCCACATCCTCCCAAAACCCCCAAAACCCCGGGGATTTCCCCAAATGCCACAATTTGATTCCAAAAAGGCATGGGGATTCTCAGGGTTACCCTAAAACCCTTAAAAATCCCTTGGTAAAAAAATTTCTGGCCACGGGTTTTCTTCCAAGCAGATTTCGGGTCCTCTTGGAACTCCCCCCCCAAAAAGCCTTCCCTAAAAGGTTTACAAACTGGGATTTTAAAAGTGCCTCTCCAAAACTTTAGAGTCTTTGAGTTTCTGAGGTCACTACAAAGACCTTTAAAAACAGGTTTTTGTGTACGTTTTTTGAAGTTTGCAAAAAACCTGTGGTGTGGGCTGCAGGAGAGGAGTGGTATTAGGAGGAAAAAATTCCCCTTAAATGAAGTCTGTCCCCCAAAAGTCGCTCTGCAAGTCTTAGGATGCGGGGATTGTCTAAACACCAGGAGGCATTAAGGTCAAATTTTCTTTTCAGTTATAATTTTTAAAGGGGGGGCAAATGTTTAGTGAAAACCAGTCATAAAAAAAAGCCCCCTAGTGACCCTTTTCCCTTTTGTTTCCCCTCCACAGCACAAACAAATTACCCTTAGGAATTCTTTTGCTGAAGCTCGGGAGTTTCAGAGTGATACATAAAAAAAGGCTTCTTTTGAAATCACCCTAGATTGGCACACATGAGAAGGAAAGCCTGTCTTTCTGGTTTATGTCCTGGGAGTGCCTTTTCCCCCTGAGAAATGTTGTCCCCTTGGGCATTTTTTTCCCAAAAAAGGGCCCTGTTTCGTCACAATTAAAATTTGTTCGGTTTCAGCCCTTCATTTTATGTACCCTTGAATTATGCACTATTTTTCAGCTGTTTTTTGGTCCAAACTGGCACCTCACCTGCCTTATCACACTTTGTATGCCACTAGCCTTTAAATTCTAAACCAAACCTTTGGGGGCCTTTAATTCACTGCTACCACTTTTTGCGGGCATTTTTCAAATTTAAAATCCCTTGCATTTCCACCCTTTTTCATTTATGATCGCTTGAGAGATGCAAATCCCCTGCTATCTGTTTTTTGTTTTCCACCCAATAAAAGTCTTCAACATTTTTTTCACTTGCGATCTTGTTTTAAAACCCAAAGTTAAATCTTTGGCAAAAACGCTTCCTTGTTTGCCGTTTTTTTGGCCAATAGAAGCGATGGTTGATTGGGTTTAAACTATGCAACCCTGGCCCCTGGGGAAAACCGCACTCCCTTTCTACTTGCAATGATTTTTTTTCTTATCCCTTTTGTAATTTCACCCTTTTTCCTGTGGGTTTGGCCCTAGAACTTTCTTGGGGCCCCATGGTCACTTTATTTTTCCCAGGTAAATTCACTAAAAAAAGGTGTAATAATCAAAAATTTTCCCTAATGTATGTTTGAAGGTTACCACGGAGGTGGCTTTAAACAATGCCCTGGCAGAACAAGTGAGGCTGGCTCGGGGCTGGATGGTCTCGGTTGTTTTGGGTTGGGGAAAATTTTTTAGCACTATGCGAGGCAAATTTTAGGATAAATGTTCGCTATGGGATTTAACACTATGCGATGCCAACGTTTGCGGGGGCCACTGTATTATCCCTAAAATCCGAGACCCATGAATACAGACGTGATCAATTTTTTTTTTTTCACTTCTATTGTGTAATCCCAACTTTGATTTTATTCGAGAGTTGTGCAAATTATACTTATAATGCATTCATTTTAATTAGTAAGCTTCCTTCCCAATATTTACTTATGTTTTTATAATGTTCAATTGTTGTGTACTTTGCATTGTATAGAATCACCCAAAAAGCCGTACACCTGCCGTCTTAGTTGAAATTGGGTTGGGGACAACATACTTTTGAGTCGCGAGTCTGTAGTATTTTCCAGGTCCTAGAAAACCCAGTGTACAGTAGATACTCACTAAAAACGTCTGGTGAATCACTGATGTTATTAATTGCTGTGCCTAGCAGGATTTCAAACACCCTCCCCTTTTGGACACTTGTGAGCAGTCGAAGATAGGGAGCAGAGAGAGGGGTTTGGGCTGTTGGGTTCCCTATTCCCCGTTATATTTTAGTAAAAACCCCCTATTTGGTATTTTTACCCCATAAAACGTCATCAAAAATCCACATGACATATGGGAATTTTGTTTGTCTGTTGTCAGAAACTCAAAATGAAGTACCAGGTTTAATAAAGTACCGCAATAAAAAAAGCCCTCGAATCCCAGGTATCCCCAAGCTTTTGGGAGAGAAGGCGATCCTTCACAATTACTTGGGCCTTGTTTAAGGGCTAAAAAGCTGCGCATTCTAAAACCATGCCCGGATTGACATATGTAAATATTGATAGAAAATTATATTTACAAGATTTGTGCATGTTTTTTGTAATAAACAAAAGTGGTAAACATATTATGAAAATAACTTTGTGCGGTTTTTGTGTTCGTACGTGAGTTTATATATTTTCTTTTTTTCAGTTTTGGTTCAAGGCCAAAAATGTTACTAGGAAAAGAAAAAATTAGAAAAGAAAAAAGAATGAAAAACGTAAAATAAAGAAATGTGAGTTTGTGGAAATCACCCATGTTGCCGCCACCTGGATATTTTGGGTCAACTTCTTGCCTCTGTATCTCGGTAAGTCCTAATCAGAATTTTTTTTTTGTTTTATTACCTTCACAAAAATATACTCTTTTAATTCTGTAAGAATTTTTTTTTTTTTTTTTTTTCAAAAATTCTTGGACCAGTCTGAGGCACCCCTTCAGATTTTGGCCTTGGACCCTGAAAGGGTTAATAAATACTAAAATGACACTTACCTTTATTGAAGAGTACTGATGAGTGATGAGACACTATTTTTTCTTGAAACTCGGGATTTTCACAGTGTCATGGTAAAGGTTCACTTTGCAATCCCCACTAGTATTACAATACAACATGTGAGTTAACCAGTTTTCATGGCTTGTGCCCTGGGTCCCTTTTTCTCCTGAGTAAGTAGCCCTTTTTGGATTTTCTCCGAAAAAGCCTGTTTCAGCAAAATTTAAACATTTTTTGGGGTTGGGAAAAATTTTTTTCGTTCCCAGCCTTATCCCCTGTGTATCCACTCGATTTTAACCCTTTCGGGCCCAAAGGCAAAATCTGAAAGGGTCCCCCAGTGCCCAAAGAAATTTTGAAAAAAAAAAAAAAAAAAAAAAAAAAAAAAAATCTTAAATTAAAGATTAAAATTTTTGTGAAGGTAATAAACAAAAAAAAAATTTGATCAGTACTTACTGAGATACAGGGCAAGTTGCCCCCAAAGTGAGGGGGGAGACAACTCACCGATTTCACGAACTGACTTCTTTATTTTACGTTTTTTATTTTTTTTTTTTTCTTTTCTAATTTTTTTTTTTTTAGAAAACATTTGTGGCCTGTGAGCCCAAATGGTATAAAATTATTATATACAATCATTTTAAAATGCTGTATATAAGTATTGAACGCAACCCCTAAATTATTATTATTATTGTTTCCCACTTTTGTTTATTACAATAAATCCCAAAAAATCCTTTTAAAATATATTTTTTTTAATATTTACATATGTACAGTCCCCGGACATGTTTTTAGAATTGCTGCGTTGTGGAGCCCCTTTTAAAACAAAGAAACAGGCACAATGGTACCTAAATTCCTCGACATAAACGAGTGTCTTTGCATTTTGTTGCTGTTTTTTGTTTGTGCACGAAAACCATCTCTTCTGAAAAAATTTCTTTTTATTTTGAGGAAGCTGCATTTTTAAAGTGATCCCCTTCCCCTCCTCAATGTTGGGGTTTATTTCGAGGATGGTTTTTGTATAGCGGTGTTGTTCCTGGTACTTCATTATGAGTTGTTTGAAACAGACAAACAAAATTCACCATACGGTGGTCTGTTGCCAATCACTGTCAGGTTTTCGAATACTTTCATTAGTCCTATCAACTTGCACGTCTGGCTTTTCTTGGGTGAATGGTTGTCAACCCTGTACATTGTTTGTCATGCCCCCCTATTAAAAATGTGTTTTAGCAGTAAACACTGCCCCTCATCCCCCACGAGTGCCTGCGTTGAACCTGGGCAAATTTGTTTACGTTTAGAACGCACTGTCCCCCAAAAATCTGTCATTTTCACCGCAAAAAATACTGGGGTAAAGGGTTGTGTACCAGTTACAGTATAAAAGTATCCCCTTCCCAAGAAAAGGTGATCTGCTTTTTATAAAATCACCGAGTCTAAAATATCCTGGTTCTTTCAGTGTTTTACTTCCATGTATCAACAATACCCAGTACCGGGGCCACTGTCCAGTCGCAGGTACAAAGTTTTATCCCAGAGGTTTCCTCTTGTCGGTATTCTGTTGAACGATGGGTTCCCTTAAACAAAATCAAAGGCTGTCAAGACAATTTTGAATGGATAAAAGTACATTTTTGAACTTTTGTTTCAAATTCATAAAAACATTTCTAATTTGTTACCTGTCATTTTGTCAGGCCTGGTTTTGTCAGAGAAGTGAAACTACGAAAACGAAAGATAAACTGGGATGTTTCACTGATGGCGGGGTAGAAATTAAAACGGATCTGTGGCGTGTGATTTTTTTTATGTTATAGACATGAGCAAAAGCATTATTTTTGCAAAAGCAAATACATTTCTGAACAGTTTCTCCTTCCCGGGTGTCTTGACTGTGGTGAATTTATTTATTTTTTATTTATTTTTTTTTAAACAATTTGGCAACATACAGGGTACAAAAAATACGTTTAAAGGCAGCATCCCAAACCAATTATATAGATAGCTTTAGGGGGCTTAAAATTAACAAAGATTAACTAAGCTGATGAAATCAGTGAAAAAAAACTTTAATGAAAAAGATTACTTAAAGAAACAAGTGGTTTTAAAAGCAGGTTATGGTTGCATGTTGTTGTACTTTCAGTAGAAGGGAATTTGTTGGTAGTGTATTTAAAAAAAAATAAATTTAAATGGGGTTTGGGTTTTTTAAATTTTGTGATATTTTTGTGGAAACATTTAAGTATACAATTTAAAAGGTTTCAGTTATTCAGTATTTATTTGGTTTTGGGGGAGAAGTGATTTTTTTGGGAAGGGGCTTGAATTTATAAAAGGGGAGTGTTTCTTTTATATTTAAGGTAATGAATTCCCGTTTTTTGGGCCTTTTATGTGCATTGAGTTTTGCATGTGTGAGATGGCCGAGGGAAAACAAAGGTGATCTGTGTTGTGTTTGGTCATGTGTTCTTGAGGTTGGCAAGGGTGTTTGAGGGGGGGGTTAAAATTTAGAGTTAAATGTTTATGAAGTAATTTTGGTGCAGTAATAGTTTGGATGTTTTTTATGGTGAGTAGGTTTAGTGATTTAATTTGGTGGAGGTTTCTGCCCGTAGTGGAATTTGTTTTCATTTAAGCAGTTTTGTTGGGGTAAATTGTGGTTTAGAGGTTAATTTTTGTTGAGCCCCATGCACAAATTTCTTTGGTGGGGATTTGGGGTAAATAAGGGTGATTAGGGCCCGGAGGGGTGGGTGTGGGCTAGACCGTTTTCGATAGTTGTACAGTCTTTGGGAAATTTTCTTTTGAAATTTGTTGTATTGGTTTGAAAATTTTAGTCTGTTTAAAGGGGGTTCTAAAAATTTTCCCCCTGTTGTTTGTGATGGTGATCCCTTTTTTTTATGTTAGGGGCATCTGAGTCTGTTACCAACTGAATGAAATGGTTTTGTCAATGTTTAGTGTAAGTTTGTTAGTCCTCATTCAGGTGATATTTTTGTAAATTTGGTTTTACAGTATTGGTGGTGATGGGCTCGGGTGGGAGAAGAGTATGTGTGTCATTGCAATAGTGTGGGTTTGGTAATTGGAAGATTTGGTAGGTCATTTATGTATAGGAGAAAAAGAAGAGGGCCAGGCACTTCCTGTGGGGACACCAACTGTAATTGGTGTGCGAAGGTTTTTCCCCTTTTCGTACAATATTTGGGTTTGTTGCTGAGGTATGACTTGAAGGTAGTTGAGGGAGTGCCCTCTTTTACCTTGTGTGACAATTTTAGTGGAGCAAGCATGGGCAACTGTATCAAAGCTTTAGTAGTCAATGAGATCCCCGTGGGATTCTTTTTTCTTATTGCAGTGTATTATGTTCTAGATGTGTATAATGCATCTTAGTATTTTTATTAGCCCGAATCCAAAATTTGGAGGGGGGTTTAGTATGTTTTTGGGGGAAAAAGGTAGGAGTAGATTTTTTTTGAATTAATTTTTTGAAGATTTTGAGGGGGGGTGTAAGTTGGATTTGGTATGTTTTTCAACTCTGTTTTGGTCTCCTCTCTGTGGAGGGGTGCCCTTGCTTTTTTGAGAAATGTAGGGGGGTGGAGGATTATGGATTTGGTTTAAAGAGTGGGGAAAAAGATTGGTGAAGCCTTGTGACACTTTTTTGTATATAAAGGGTGGGTTTTTAAAAAATGAACAGTTTTTGATTTGGCTAAGAGGGGTTTTTTTGGCATTTATGGATTTGGAAAAGGGAGACAGGGTGGAAGGGGGGCTTTTTGGCGATGTTGCAAGTGTTGGTGTGGAGGTGGTTATGAAAGCTGAAAATTTTTACGAGGATGTGAGGCTAAGTTAGAGTAGTGGAAAGAGGGAAATTTTTTCCCCGTTTTAAAAATGGCCTTTTGCAAGGTGTGTGATGTCACCGTGGTTTTTTAAATATTTATAAGTGGGGTTGTAAGAGAAGTAAAAGCGAGGGGGCTTGGCAAGAGGGGCGGGAGTTAAAGATAAAGTCCCACTAATGGGGGTTGTCACATGCTCTTTGTGATGAAACCCGGTCTTGGGAGTTCTGAAGAAAGTTGCAGGATTGGTGGTGATTTGGTTTGGGGGTGCAAAAAAAAGAAAATTAAAGGGGAATACAGGGGAAAATAAGGGTTTTGAGGATAACAAAAAAAATTAGGTGTGAAAGATTGAAAATTTAGATTGGAGGGGGAGAGTATGGAGGAGGTGAACGTATTCAGATATTTGGGAGTGGACGTGTCAGCGGATGGGTTATGAAGTGAGGTGAATCATGTTGAGGGGGAAAAAAGGGTGAGGGTGCACTTAGGATTGTGGGAAAAAATCTTTGTCCTTTGGGGGGAAAGAGGGGGAAAGTAGGGTATGTTTTTCAAAAGTTTATATGGGTGGAAAGGGGGGTGTGAATGTTGCAGCGAGGAGAAGGTGGAGGAGGGAATGTCTGTTGGGGCAATGTGTGGTGGAATAAAAGCAGAGAAATTTGTAGTTGGAAGTTGGAGGAGGTGCGGGATTCCAAAACTGTTGTCCCGAGGGGTGAGGAAGGGTTGTTGAGGGGGGTTGGAAATGTAGAGAGAATGGAGCGAAACAGAATGACTTCAAAAAGGTGTTCGTCTGTAGTGGAAGGAAGGGGGGTAGGGGGGCCCCAGGAAGGGTTGGAGGGAGGGGGTAAAAGGGGGTTTTTGTTTGGGGGGGGGCTTGGACTTCCAGAGGCATGCGTGAGCGTGTTTTATAGGAGTGAATGGAGACAATGGTTTTTAATATTGCTTTTGTTGGGGTGTGAGCAAAGTAAAATTTTGAGGGGTTAGGGAAACCCGGGAGGCCGGATTGAGTCCTGGAGATGGGGAATACGTGCCGCATCTGAAGGAGGGGTGTTAATGTGCGTTTAAAAAATGTTAAGACCCTTTGGCAAGACATGAGGAGTGAATGTGGTGAAAAATTTTTCTTTTTTTGGGGGCCCCCCGCCTTGGTGGGAAACGGCCCGGGGGATAATAAAAAAAAAAAAAAAAAAAAAAAGGGGGTAAAGGGATTTAAATTCCTGCCTTGTTTTTTAAAGCGTTTATAATAGGGAGATTTGTATGGGTTGTCGGAGTAGGAAAAGTTGTTCGGGTAGTTGCCCGGTTTTAGGTATTTTGGGGGGTATCTGAGTTGGGTTTTATGGCAAAGGGTTTTTTTCCCATAGGGAGAAGAAAAATTTTGGGCGGGTTTTTGTTTCTGTTGGTGGGGTTGGGGTTATCTGATTTTGTAATTTTATTTCATATTTTGGATATCTTTTTTGTTCCAGAATTTCGGGTGGGTTTTCCAGGTCTTTTTATATCCTGTAAGTTGGTAATCTGTTCTCATAATACAATTTTTTGCCCTTCTTATTAGGCTGGTTTGATTGACGAGTAAGTTTTGTTTGGTCTTGGTTATGTGACCCCTTTGGTACTGTTTTTTTTTATTGGTTTTTGTTTTAGGATTTTAGAAATTTGGGTTTGCCCGGGACTGTTCAGTTTTAGCGCATTGTTTTGTTTTTTTAGGGCGTGCTTGTTATAGAGGTATTGGGTCTTTTTTACAAAAAAATTAATACATTCGTCAAAATCGTATAGATTTCTTCATGTGCCCGTAAAAGTTTTTCTACTGCTGTTTTGAAGTTATTAATGGCTGCCTCATTTTAAGCTGAAAAGGGGACTTTTTGGGAGTGTTTGGGGTAGTTTACCAAGGTTTTTTATGAGGAAAATAGGGTAGTGGTCTGTGGTATTATCTTTAATTATGCCCGATTTTAAAGGGGATATGGTGTTGGTCCAGATGTGGTAAGTAGGGAAACACTAGTCTCTTTTAATCTTGTAGGTTTTTATGTTGGTAGCAAAAATACAATTATATTGTGTTTGTGAATTCAGTAACGTGTGGGGCTGGGCTTGAGGGGATTTATATTTAAGTACCTGAGAGTAGTAAGTGATCTTTGTTTTGTGTGCTCAGTTAACTTCCCAGGTTTTGACAAATTTGGGTTGTTTGCTGTGGAACTTTTGAGATGTTTATCAATTGAGAGGTTTTTTTTTGGTATTTGGATTTGAATTTGGCTATTATTATTCCCCCTGTTCATCCTTGTGAGTATTTGTGATAATTTAGTTGGTCTGAGGTATTGGCTTGCCCCCCCTGTTGGTTGGCTACGTTGTGTTTGGGTTTTGGGAACCAGGAAAGGCATGACATCTGTTTCAGGCTTTAGCCGGGTTTAGTTAGTGTAATGATGGACATATTGGATGTAAGGGAAATTTTGTAAAAGCTATGAGGTATGTAAAGTTGCTTAAGATTGATATTTTAGTTAAAGTGTTAGTTGTTTTTGGGCCTGGAAGTGCCTTTGATTGTTCTGCAGTGTAGTAATTACAGTAACTGTTTGATTTATTTAAATCATTAAAAAAGGGTTGGTATCAGGATCAAGTTTGTACATAAGTTTGTAGTGAATCTATAGTTAGAATTAAGTATAAAAAAAAGTAATAGTTTAACTAAAAAATAGCACCTGAATTTTTAACAAATGTAAAATAATGAGCTAAGGTGTTTTTTTTTTTTTTTTAAGCTAAAATAAAAGGGGACAATATAAAAGGGATAATACAAATAAAGTGATGATCAAATAATGGGGTTGGGGGAATATGATAGTAGGGAGTATAAAAAAGGTAATTCTTTAAGTTAGAAATTTTAGTATAAAATTATAATATAAAAGGGACTAAATAATTGTGGGTGAAAAATAAAAATGGGGAATAAATAAAAGGCTTTGGAATATAATGGCCAAATTGTGAACTTATTCTATTTAGCACCTAGAAAAAGCACCTTGTTATTTTAAAATTGTGAAAATATAAACTAGGGTGTTTTTAATAAAGCTAAAAAAGGAGAAAAAAATATAAGGGGTAATTTAAGTATGGTAAACAAAGTTAAATGGCAGTAGTCACTATGATATAAATTGGTTTAGGAGTAAGTTGATTTGTTTTATTAAATAAATTTAGGTTTACTGACAATAAAAAGTAAAAAAAAATGAGGTAGTTTGGGATAGCTAGCAAAAGTGTTTTTTTACTTGAAAAAAAATAATTGGAAATTTTCCTAATTGCATCACATGAAAAGTGACTAAAAACAAAATAGTGATAAACAAAATTAAAAGGACAGGTAAGAATAATGAATATTTTAAATTTTGGGGTAAGATTTGACTTGTAATTTAAAAAAATTTTGAGCAATTAATAGCAGTAAGAAAAAAAGTATGAGTATTTGGGGGAGTTGGTATTAGCTGTGATGAAAAAAAATAAAATTTTAATGCACAAAAAATAGTAACGTAAATATTGCACCCCCGTATATAGTATTAAGGGACTTTTCTAAACTGTTAAAAAAATGTAGCTTTTTAAGGAAGGTAGAGAAATCATGTTCGTTTGAGATGGTACATTGTTGTCCTGTTGTGTTTTCCTTACTGTTTTTCCCTCGCGTGAAATGATGTATTTTGTTTTTCCGTTTTAAATTTTCTCCCTGAACAGAAGGTTTTGGCGTTTTTTTTGTTAGACACTCATTTATGTCACCCCTTTTTATTGTAATTGTGATTTAATTAGGTCCTTTCTTTTTTGTTGAAAGAGTCGGATCATTAACTTGTTTATTCCCGGTTTTCCCGCAAACGTGTTTCTTTTATTTCATTTTTTTGCACGATGACTTGTGGGTTCTGTATTTCCCGATAGCAGTTTCTTTGCACTGTGTTGGTTTGTCATAGGAATGTGTGGACTGTTTATTATAACTGATCAGACAACTTTTGTTAGTTTTGTCGTTTGGAAACAAGGGTTTTATTTGTTGGTGTGCATCTTTTTATTCCTCTTTATTGCTTTTTCAACCTTCTTATTTATTGTTTTTTTTGCTCAGGTGATGGCATAGCTGCTTTTTGAGTATTTTCTGTGTCAACACTTCCCGTGTAAACTTTCTTTAGGTTTTGGATTTGTTCTCGAGGTTTTGGTTATCTTGGATTTCGTCGCCGATGTTGCTTTGAATCTTTGATTCATTTTTTAGAGCAACGTGTAGTCCTTGATTTTTCAGGAATAATCATACCTGAGTTATCTGGGTGATCCTTTGAAAGGGGGTGGATTGGAGGGGAGTCAGCCATGTTTGTTGTTGTTGTTGTTGTTCCCGGGTGGCGGTGGTGAGGGGGTTGTTGATACACCGGCGTCCTGCTGGGTAGACAGTTGAGTTTTTGGGTTTGCGTTATTCTTTATTTATGGGTTGTTTCTTCTGGGGTATCCTTTATAGTATCATGAAGAGATATGTGTGCAATGGAAGGAGAAGTTGTTTTCTCGGGTTTGGGGGTTTAAAGGGTTTGTCTGCACGGAGGCAGTGTTTGGGTTGCGGGCTGTTTCCCTTGTCTTTAAATTTTTTTTCTTAAAATTTTTTCCATGGGTCACAAAATACTTTTTACTTTCCCTAACAGTTTCCATCAAAGGGTGGTCAAAGAAAAAGTTTTTAAAAATTCCGTTTATTTTCGTGTTTCCAAAGGGGACAAGTAGGTAGAATTCCAAATTTTTTGGAGTCATGAACTGGGGGGCTTGGGAAAAAAATTTAGATTTTGCTGCCATCCCAAAAATACGGTTTGCGTAGATATGGGAAAACTAAATTGGTTGGATGGTAGTTGTGGTTTTTGGTGGGTGGTGGGATGCTCTGCCTTTTTTCCTTGAACGGGGTCAGTGGCTATATAAAGATGCTTCATGGTGAATATGTTTTTCCCACGTACTCGAATGACCAAAAGGCAAAAAATCACAACCCATCACTATCATCTTTATTTCTGAGGTTTAGGCCTGGCACGCGAAAATTTAAAGTTTTCTCTTGCGTTGAGGTAAAATGACCCTGAGTGAGGAGTGCCCCCGGGGGAGAAAGGTTGGGATCGTCGGGTTTTTTGCACTATTTTCGTATCCCTTTTGGCCTAAAATGATCAAAAAACCAAAAAATTTTTTCTTTTTCCCCTTCATCAGAGTCAGAATATCGATGAAAAGGAGAGTCCTAAATTTTTTTTGGAGTGGTGCTGCCTTGCGAGAGGGGTGGTGAAAAAAGGTAAAATGAGCCCGGGATTCCAAATGTATGGCCCCCAGAATTTTTTTCATGGGTACAACACCTGCAGACCCCTTTCTACATGTGGGCCCACCACTTTTTGAGCTAATTTGACGAGCTAGAATTTTGGCATAGTTTACTGTTTGGCCCTCAAAGTTTAGCGTAGATCTTTGTTCGGGCCCCCAAGGGTTAAAATCTTCAAAACACCCTTTTTCGGCCTTAAAACCCTTTGGGCTGTTTGGTCGTATATAGTCTTACGCATCACGTTTGGTTGTATATATACGTTCTTAGCATCATGTTTCTGGTATTTTACGATAAATTTTAGTGGGTTCAAATCAAGGGGAAAAAGCTGGTAGGGCCCCCAAAGTGAGAGAATGGGTTTGTGGTTTGTGTGCCCACATAAAAAAAACCTGCAGCACGCGTGCTAATGAAAAAAAAAAAAAAAACGACCCTTTTTTTTTGGTTACAAAACGCCAATTTTTGGGGTTTTTTTTCGGGTGTTTTTTATTGTATTCTGTTTTCTGGTCTCAGGTGATAAAATCTAAAACATTTCAGAAAAAAGGGGAAAGATTTTGATTACTTTCCGATGAAAACAAACCCTTTAAATTTTAGCAAAATTAGCGAAAATGTTCAATTTTTACCAATGTTCGGAGTAAGATATCACACCACACATCCAATACACTTCAACGGGGGGTCTAATATTCTTTCACTAGTGCTGAATTATTTATACCATTTTTACAAATAAGCGTAGTTGCTTTTAAAAGTAAAAGTTTTATTTTTTTTATGAATAAAAAAAAAAAATAGAAAAAATTTTTAATATAAAAGGGGAGTTGTGATAATGAAAAGAGGAAAAGTTTTTTTAGTGCCAAGAATGACTACATTTATATTTGGACCCCATTTTGAAATGGCATTTTTTTAAATTTTGGGGAAAATTTGGCAAATTTCCAAATTTCTGACCATTTATTGGGTAGTTCAAATTTGGGAAATGGGCAGTTTCTTGTATAAAAAGATAGAAAAAATTTGTTCTAAAGAAATAGCTGAGTTTTTTTCAACTGGAAACGGAATTGGCCAAAAAAAGGGTCAAAATCGGCAAATCGCGATGCGTTATGTGGCGAGACCCCTAAATTCAAGGAGGAAATTTTGTGAGTTTTTGACCCCAAATTTCGTATTTTGGTGTATTACCATCGGGAAAAATTTTTCTTCTTTTTAAAAAAAAAAAATTTTTTTTTTTTTAAAAAATTTATCGAATAGAATGGCGTTTCAGAAAGGGGCCTGAAATCAAAGGGTTAAATTCACCAATATGGCACTGTTTACAGAAACCCCAAAGGGAAAAAGGAAACCAAGCCCGTGCCATATATGCACTTGGGATCTGCTGGGATGGGAAATCTGGAAAAAAAAGATGGGACATGAACTATGCCCCTAGAAAAAACCATGCCCATATGACAACAGGAAAATGCAAACTCCCTTCTGTAAGCTTTTTCACCTGAACTGTGTACCCCTTAGTACAGGAAAGATGTGCTATAAAATTAAATTGCCAGGCAACCTCTAAAGGGGGCAAAAAGATACAAAACATCCCGGCCCCTGGGGAAACCGGGTAGCCACAGCCACTCAGGGGAGAGGTTTTTTAGTGCCCCGGAAGGAAAAAAAAATGGAGGAAAAGGCAGAAAACGTACACCAAATCCAGTCATTCCTGGGTGGAACCCCAGTCGTGGCCTCCACTCCCAAACAACGATCAGATCTAAAGCCGAAAAAAAACCCCCCCCCGTACCAACATTCCACCAGTCGATAACATTTTCTTGGCAAATTAAGGGTCTAAAGCCAGCAACAAACAAAAAAATACCTTTGGGACCACTGTCTGGAAAATCTTCCAGCTCCTGCACCCAAAAACTTTCTTGCTCCTGGGGGGTTTTCAAAAAAGGCACCCAAAAAAGGGGAGGAATAAAAGAAATTTAATATTGTTGAGTAATAACCAGGGGCAGCTCTGTTTAAAAACTCCACTCCGCAGCTTTTAAATCTTGAAACAAAATTCAATTTAAACCGAAAAAATAGAGCCTATGGGATGGAAAATACACAAAGACCCCCATCTTCACAACAATGATGATTGATAAAAAAATGTCCCCCAATATCAAAAAAAATTTACTAGATCAAAAATATTGAGGTTCAGTTTTGTATGCGAAAAGGCCCCGGGACCGACATAATGAGATTAGTCACGAGGAGCTTTTCCCCAAAATTAAACCTTCAATAACAAAAAAAAAAAAGGGGGACCAAAAAAAACCAAGTCATAAAGATATAGGTAGGAAGATATACAAACCCAACACAGACCCCAACTTAGGCCCTAGAACAGAAAAAACTCGGTGGAACTTGATTTTTGCACAAGGCTTATTCCTCAAAAGAAAAAGGAGGAGTGATTTTTTAAAAATTAAAAAGAGACAGGCCCCTCCCTTTCAGGCGAGGAAAAAAGTTTTAACAGAGGGGTTTAAATTTGGTTTCAATTTATCTGAAAATGCTTTGGGAGCACTGGTCGGGAAAAAATGGGGCAAGCCCCGAAATTTAAAGCTAAAAACCCTTTGGGGAGTCGGGAAATTTAAACGGGAAGAAAAAAAGCCATAAATGAAATCAAAAGAAACCCAAAGTATTTCTTCTCCAAACCCAAAATCAAAACCGAGAACAACGTCCAGTTTTGGGGCCCCCTAAAAAAAACAAGAGGGGGCCTAACAGATGAAAAAAAAGGGAAAATGAGTGACCCTATTTCAAGTCCCAATAGGGACTAATTTTTTTGGGGCAACCCGCTAACCAGACGAGAGTCGAAGACCCAAAATAAATTTTTTTTATGAGAAAAGCCCCCAAAATTTAAATTAACAAAAACCCTTATCCGTGTTATCCTGACGCCAAAGGGACTTCGAACAGGGGGGAAAGGGACATGCCCATGATCTGCCCCAGGGCCAAAATAGGGAAAACTTTTCTTCTCAAAACTGAAAGAAGTCCCAAATCCGGGGGGGCCCCTTTTTCCATTAGGAGAGGGGGGCATGGACAGGGGGGGGTCGCCCCACAGTTACTAAAAACAACAGAATAGCCCCACTCCACAAAGGGGGCATTAAAGCAACACCCCCAAAGAACTCCCAGACCAATAGCATTTAAACTTTCCCATATCATAAAAATCTTTGAAAGGGTCTAAGAAGCAAGATCCCACCCATTTTGAAACCCATCAGTTCCCAAAACCCCCGGGAAACAGGGGTTTTGAAAGGGGGGCTCCTGTCTGTCTCAACTACTGGATCCCTATGAAAGGCCCAAAAATGCACTAGAAGAAAAAAAGAATGCAGATGTAATATATACGATTTGCAAAAGCCTTCGACAAGGTGACCATGGCGTAAATAGCGCACAAAAAAATGCGTGCAAAAGGGAATTAAGGGGAAAAAGTGGGGTCAAATGGATCTAAAAATTTCCCTAATAAAAAGAAAACGAGAGTAGTGTAACAGGTAAAGCCCGGGCGGGCTCGGTGAAAAGCTCTTTTCCCAAAAGGGCACAGTACTCGCTAATTTTGGGTTCTTCATCCCTACCCGGACATAGAAAGGGGGAGGTACCCACAGCACCGGTTTTCCCTTTTTGGAGATGGACACCCAAAATCTGCATGCCCGTTTTTTCCCATTGCTGACCTGAAAAGCCCCAGGCGGAATCAACCAAATTTTTTCAGGGGCTGCAGAAAACAATATGAATTTTCAAGATGAGAAATTTAAATTTATCATGATATGGAAAAACTTTTGGGGAAAATTAAATCTTCTTTCGGGAGTCCCAAAACCCAAATTTCTGGCCCCAAAATAGAGCAAAACCCCAATGTAAAAGCCCGGGGAGTGATCATGTCGGGGAAATTCTCCCCTTTCAAGGCCCTTAAATTTGTTTTAAATCGCTTTGCTAGAAAAATGACAGGATGGATAATGGGGAACCTTCAAAATTTGGGAGGCCCAAGCCATGAGGGACACTTTTCAGGTTTTGGGTTCTATCTGGGCTGGAATTTTTGCTGAACACAAAAGCACCTTTCAAGGCAGGTGAAATTGCCGCCCTGAAAATGTCAGAGAATTTTTCCCGGCGGCATAACAAAGAAAAAAACCCCTCAATTTGGGGAGCGTTTTTGAGGTTCCAAAACCCTTTGTTTTCCCCGGGAACGCAGGGGGGGGAAAAGGTACTTTTTTTTTATACACCTGGAAAACCCTAGAGGGATTTAGTCCCAAAACTTGCACACGAAAATCATTTCACTACAAAAGAAAAAAGATTTGGAGACGGGCACCATCCCCCCAATGAAAAGCGGGTGTCATTTACCCACGTTAGAGACCATCAATAAGTGTCAGGGGCCCGGGGACGGGTTCAACTGCTCCCAGCACACATAAGGGGGATTCCCAACGGGCCCCCTGGCGTCTTAAAGGGGGCACTGGAAAAAGCCCCAAATTTCAGTTCCTGACCCAGCCGGGCTTTTGGGCTCGTCTGTTGGTTTGCATGCACCCAGCAGAAAACAGCCTGGTTGATCAGGCTCGGCCCACCAGGGGGGGACGTTGACCCCCGGAACTCTCTCCAGGAAAACTCCATTTCCCAGGCTTTTTTTTCCTTTTTCATTTGGGTGTTAGTCAAACTGGTGTGGGGGGGCACCCGGGGGAAAACAAGTTTAAGGCCCCCAATGGAAATAAGTTGGGGCAGTCCTTGATGATGCACGGGGACTTCTTGGGTTTATCCTGGGTGGCTAACCTTTTGGGGTTTTTTCTCAGATTCTCGATAAGCCACACCCCACCCGTTTTTTCCACATCTTCAAGTAGTACAGCTGACCGTTTGGTTTCTGCAGCAGTGACGGTGGGGGTTTTCAGCAAGAAAATGACGGGGTTGGGAGAGCAGTGGCCGTGGTACAGCAGGAGCTGACGGTGGTGCAGCCCAAAATTTGGGGGTGGTGCAGCAGAGTGGTGGGGGTGCGCAGCAGCTGCCATGGTACGATAGTTTTTTTGATAGTATTTCCCCACCCTTTTTTCCCCAGGGGTTTGGGATATAGCTTTCTTGGGGGGCCCCTGGTGGCTTTATTTAGCGGTTACAAGCACTAAAAAAAATTTGGAAAAAAAAACAATATTTTATTGGAAAGGGGACAAAATGGGAAAACAACCGCAAAAGCTTGTAAACAATGGCACCTGGCCTTACAGAGTCTTGGGAGTGCTGGGGCCCACTCAGGCCAATTTGGAAAACCCTTAGGGACGAAAGCCTTTAGACGAGTTTTTTCACCCTTGGTAGAGCCAAAATTTCATTTGGGCCCCTTTATAAACTAAGGGTCGTAGTCGCCAAATTTTTCGAAAATTTTAACTTTTTTTTTCATCAAAACATTGGCTCTGAATCGTCGTTTTACCACAAAATTATCACCAAGGGCTGCTAAAATTTGGGGGAGTGTAATTTTCCCTAAATTTTCAATCAAATTTTGTTTTTGGGGTCATTTTCTATCAGGAAAAATTCTCTATCATTTCATAAGGGAAAAAAAAAAATTTTTTCAAACCAAAAGGACTTCAGGTTTTTGGGGGTTTCAACAGTCAAAAAGGGGTTTAAAATGGGAAACTGGTCTGAGACCGGGGCAAGGGACAAAAATCTCCAAAAAAAACCCCCTTGGGTAAATTTAAAGGGAAGGACCACGATGCAACCGCAAAAAACCTTTTCCAGCCCTTTAGCCCAACTTGGAAAAATAGCTTTTGCCCCTTTTTACTGTTTGGGGTACAAAACCAATGGGGTTTCATGTAATTATACAGTGGAAACCCCTTTTTGTGAGTTTAATCCCCTTCCATGGGCCTTTCTCCAAATTTGGGTTTGCTATTTTCAGGGGGCAATTTTTCTCATTTAAATTAACTGAAATGGGAATTTAAACCGTTCCGTGGAAATTTTGTTTCTTCAATAATTTCGCAAAATTTAACGTTTCGGCTTTTCTTATCAAACTACTTTATTAATATGACTAATAAACAATATAAATTTAAAATAGAAACCTGATATATACTCTAAAATGAATTTAAAAATGTAATTTATTTTAGTTTGTTTGGGCGGTTTTTTGGCGGTGGACAACAGTTTGTCTGGAGGGCCCGGGCAAAGGACTTCTTGGGAAAAACTTCTCTAAAATTTATCTATTTGGTTTTTTTCTATCATAATTCATTTAAAAAAGACATAACAAAAACCCTAAATAAAAATAGAAACCCGATATATTCTCTAGAATTTAATAAAATACGTCAAATTTTGAAAAAAAGGGGGAGGCAGCCACAACCCCTCCCCCTTTGTTATGGTAAACCTGCCCTCTATGCGGCCTTTTGAAAACCATTTTATTATTATGATTATTAAAATTTTGCAGTGCATTTTTTTTTATTATTTATTTTTTTTTATTATTTTACTGTTTTTATTTATTTTTTTTATTAATTTAAACATGATAATTGAGTACAGGAAATCGGGGGCCCCCGTTAGGGGGCTGTTAACAGTCGGGGCAAACCCCTTTTTCGGGAAAATTCGTGCCGTGAAACCGGCCCTTCCACCCCCAAACTTGGTTTTTGACCTTTTGGGTTGGCTTTTTGGAATGAAAAAATTTAAAGGGACCCCCGGTAACCCAAAAGCTGTCTCAAATGTCTTTATTTCTTTCCTTAATTTTTCCCCAAATCACCCAAAAATTCGAAAACCCCATTAAAAGGGAAAATCCTGGCTTTCAATTTAATTTAAAAAAAAAAAATTTTTAAATTTTAAAACGGGAAAAACCCAAATGTTAATTTTTTAAAAAATGGGCCACATTCGGGGAAAAAGGACCCCAAAATTCCTATTTTTTTCCTTTTAATAATAATTAAATTTTTTTTTCCTTTTAAAAAATAAAAAAAATTTTTAAATTTTTTTTATTTCTTTTTTGGTGGGGAAAAAGTATTTTTGGGAAAATTTTTTTTTAAAACTTTTGGGGTTTTTAATTTTTTTTCCTTTTTTTGGGGGGAAAATTTTTAATACCGATTATTTTTTTTAAAATTATTTCCATTTTTAAAATGAGGGGGGGGGGTTTTTTTTTGGGTTAAGGGAAAAAACCCCGGGAGAATGGGGTTTAATTAAAAAAAAATTGACATATTCAGGGTAAAAAAAAGTTGTAAACAGTTAAAAATTAAAGCCCCAAATGGAATTTCAAAAAATTTTTTTTTTTTGTGGGATTCTGTAAAATGGAGTTTCTTTAGATTAAAGAATTAAAATAAAAAGTTTTTTATTGGGTCCAGGTTAAACATTTATGGATACAATTATTCAGATTTATTTGGTTGTGGGAAAGTGATTTTTAAAAGGACTTGATTTAAATAAAAGGTTTCTTTTATATTCACAGGTAGTGAATTTCCCATTTTTTTGGGCTTTTTGTGCATGATTTTTTGCATGGTGAGATGGAGAGGAATATAAAAGGTGTTTGTGCCTTGTGTTATGGTATGTTTCTGCTGGGTTTGGTAAGGAGCGTTTGGGGGAGGGTTTATATCATTTTAAGTGTTTATGTATGTGGGGTACAAAAAGGGGGATGGATTTTTTGTATGGTGAGTAGGTTTGGGTTTTTGAATATTGGTGGGTGTGCTCCCTGTGGGGGAAATTTTATATTATTCTGACTGCATTTTTGTTGGGAAATTTAAAGGGTCTGAGATGGTTTATTGTTGTTGAGCCCCCTGAAAAAAATTCCATAGGTGGATGGGGAAAAATAAGTGAGGATATGGGCCCGGGGGCTGATGTGGAACATAGTACCGTATTTTCGATAGTATGCCTACGGTCTTGGAATTTTGTTGTATATGCATTTGAAATTTGAGTCTTTGTCAAGGTGGTTTTCCAAAAAATTTTCCCTTGTGAGTTTTGTGATGGTGTTCCGTTTTTATTATGTTAAGAGGGACATCTGTAGCTCTGTTCCCAAAAATGAAGTAGTAGGTTTTGTCAATGTTGGAGTAAGTTTTTTTAGTCCCATCCAGGTAGATATTTTCTGTAATTCGGTATTCACTATTGGTTTGCATGACTGGGCTTGGGTGAGAGAAGATGTATGTAGGCATCTGCAAATGTGTGGGTTTGGTATTTGCGATGCATTTGGAGGTCATTTATGTAAACAAGAAAGAGAAGAGGGCCAATGACACTTCCCCGTGGGACACCAAAATGAATTGGGGTGTGCGGAAGAGTTTGCTCCATTTGTGTACATTACTGGCTACTGTTGCTGAGGTTGCTTTAGGTAGTTAGGGAGTGCCTTTTTTACCATAGTGCGCAAAATTTTTTGTGGAGCAAATGTGGTCAACGTATCAAAAGCTTTTCGTAATCAATGAAGATTCCAGTGGGGGCTTCTTTTTTTTTAGTGCAGTGTTTTTTTTTCTAGCATGTGTTTTAAAAAGCTCATTTGTATTTTATTAAGCCTGAAACCAAAAAATGCGGGGTTGAGTATGTTGTCGGAGATTGGGTAGGAATAGTTCGTACATGAATTAGTTTTTCAAAATTTTTTGAGGTGGTTTTTAAGTTGGAAATTGGCCTATAGTTATTCAAAATTGTTTGGTTCCTCCTCTATGGTTGGGGGACCCCCGCTATTTTTGGGTGTAGGGAGGTAGAGGGGTTCGATGGTTTTGTTTTTAAAAAAGTGTTGCAAAAATTGGTGACAGCACTTGTGACACCTTTTTGTATATAAGGGTGGGAAGGTTTTTTTAACTCCCTTTAAAAGGTTCCAACATATAAACATTTTCTACTGTGTGCCCCAACTTTTTTGAGGAATTTTTTTTTTTTTAATGGGGAAAAAAGAGCATATGGTACCCAGGCATCCCCAATTATTTTAATAGGCCACAGTGGTGAACACCATTCTCTCTGTCAGGCAACTCAGGCTTTCGTGGCAGTGGAATGATGAAAAAAAAAAAAAGGTTTTTTTTGTTTGGGTTTCGGAGTGGGAAACGTGTGTTGGGTATTTGCCAGTGAGGGTAGTCATTGGGTGGGGATTTGAGCTTGGGTTTTATTGGCAAGGCCTTCCTATGGTGGAGAAGAAATTTGGTTGTTTCAGTTGGTGGGGTTGGGGTTCATTGGTTTGTTGTTAATTGCGCCTTTTTCAAAATCTTTTTTGTTCTAGAATTTTGATAGGTTTTCCAGGTTTTTTTAATCACCTGTAAATTGGATAAACTGTTTTAATTTAAAACAATTTTTTTGCCCCTCTTTCGGCTGGTTGGGTTGACGGTAAAAGTTTTTTTTTGGTTCTGGTAATGTGCCCATTTGTTTCGTTTTTTTAAAGGTGCTTTGTGTTTATGGATTTGAGGATCTAGGGTTAGCCAGGGATGTTCGTCTTTAGTTCATCGTTTATTTTTTTAGGGCAGTGCTTTTTTTATAGAGGTATTGGGTTTTTTTTTAAGAAAATTTTTAATACTTCATCAAAATCTGTATAGATTTCAGTCAGTGTGCAATCAATGTTTTTACTGCTTTTGTAAAGTTATTAATGGTTCCCTCTTGTAAAACTGACAGTGTTTTAGTAGTGTCTTGGGGTAATTGCCAGATTAGTTATGAGGAAGGGTTTTAGGGAGGGTCTGTGGTTTTTGGATTATGGCTGATTTTTAAAGGGGATTTGTGTTGGCCCAGATTATCAGTAGGGAAACACTAGTCTCTGTTTTCTTGTAGGTTTGTTACTGTTGGTATATTATTTACTATTATTATTTTAATATTACAGTGGAAAACCTCTACTTAGGGTTTTAATCATTCCCCATGACCTTGTTCGCAACTGGTTTGCTCGTTTGCAGAGTCATTCTCCTCTTTTAAATTTTATTGAAAGGGAATTAATTTGTTCCAGGGGAAATTCAGGCACGAGAAAAATTTTAATTAATTTCCCTAGTGTCAATCTAAAGTTATTTATCTATCACAATTCATGGGAAAAATGACATATAAAAAATATTTAATAACATAGAAAAATGATATATACACTAAATGAAAAAAATAATGTCATTAGGTATGTGGCTAGTGGTGGGGGACGCAGGTTGTTGTTGGGGTTTTAGACCCCCCCAGCAGCCTTTCCCGTTTCCCGATACAGGTGTGGAACTAGGGTAACCCAAAAAAAAAATCGATGACTTATAAGTGCTACACTCTTAATGTACATCTTAAGCTTCATTAATTTCTAACTCTTAATGCTTCACTTTTAAATTTCTACATTTAATGTACACTTTAATTGTTACTCTTAATGCTACACTTTGCCACTGCTCTTCTGTTGTTGCCACTGCTACCTCATGATTTTGCCCTGGCTTCTGTTGTCTGCCACTGCTCTTTGTGTCTGCCAAAGCTCTTTATGTTGTCTGCCATGCTGCTTCTGTTGTCTTCCCCTGCCTCTGTTTCTGGCCCCTGCTGCTTCGTTTTTGCCACTCTACCCCATGTTCTGCCCCTGCTGCTTATGTTGTTGCCACTGCTACCTCTTGATGTTGCCACTGCTGCTTCTGTTGTCTGCATTGCTTCATGTTGTCTGTCATTTTCTTAACCTCATGAAAGTTTTCTTTCCATGCTGCTTATGTTGTCTGCCACTGCCCCCATGATGTCTGCCCCCTGTTTCTTCATGTTGTTGCCCTGCTATTCATGATGTCTGCCACTGTCCTTTATGTTGTCTGCCCCTGCTACCCCATGATGTCAACTAGTTGCTTCATGGGGTCTGCCAACCCTTTTTTACCCTTTATGATGTCTACACTGATGTCGCCAAAGAATCGAACATTTCTGTATTTTTAGCTCAATTTCAAGGTACTTTTATCGTTAAAAACCAAATTTAAAAAAAAAATTTATTTTTGTAGTATTCTTCCATTTATCACTGAGCCAAAAAAAATAAAAATACAACCCTAAAACCCTACAAATATACGCTAAAGAGGGGGCTAATGGCTGAGAAATGAACTTGTTTTTTTTGGTCCAATTTTTTTTCCTTTTTTGGGGTATGTTAA
>NW_026471231.1:0-12020 GCF_026875155.1 Cherax quadricarinatus | reverse complement strand
CGTGAATTCTTTCGGGGCACACAGTCCAACAGCTAACAAAAATAGTAAACGAACTTTGTCTTCTCATAAACTCTATCAAGTTAACACACTCGTGCTAGATGCTCAGGTTCTACTCTACAATTTTTTTTCAAAGACTCTTCTACTATCCCTTCAACCAGGATTTGTGCACATACTTACTCTACCAGTCTTGCTCCTCTCATGTCGACCAGTCCATCTAAAGAACTTTCTTTGGCTCCACGAAATATTTCCACTTATTACAACATATTCTACTTTTTTTTTTTAATCATCAACTTCAGTAAAATTTTCTAGCAAACATTGATCTCAGAAGACACTTCCATTGCTTTTCACAGTTATATTGTTGCTACATTTAAATTTAATGCTTCGCACCCATATCAAGAAGTTAGAACCACTGTTCCTAAACACATCAAAGTTTGTAAGTCCACTGACAAACTAACTTCTTTCCACTAACTCCTCAGCTTTACACTAACCTTCTTTCTCTCATCTTTTCTGTAATACACCTCAGCTTTCACAGTCCGATCGGGCGACATATAGCTTTTAAAAATACATGAATGCACTTACGTTTTTTAGTCTTCCATATAATTCAACATCCAGTTGATTATTCCCTAGATGCATCTTATCATCGTCATCTTACTTATTTTTGTATTTTCTCCCGGTTCCCTTTGACTGGCCTCATCTTTCCTTTTAAATTTAACAGCACTCTTACAGTTCCTATGTTCTTAGAGAACAACTCTTGTTCATGATTTCACTTAACCACTCCCCTCTCAACATTAGATTTCTTTCTTTACAGCTATTTAACGAGACAATGAAAAACAAAAGTTAGTCTATATCTTTGCAAGGCCAATTCTGGCTTAAAATGAGCCTCACTGTCACAAAAACATTATCAAATTTAACCATTTACCATGTTATTTTCATTTGTGATATCTTTCTCATTTGCTCGTCCATCTATTTTGTTTCATCACAGGTATATACACCAAGACTATTTCTCTCAGTGTTTTATATGCTGAGAGTTGATTTAACCCCTATTTTTGGGATTAAAGTATTCTAGTCTTGTGGTGAAAAGGTTACGTGCAACCTTAATGACCCTTCTGTTGTTGAGAGGCCTTTAAGCTCCATTAACCAACTATTTTGAGAAATTTTCTTATTCATTAAAACAAATACATGGATCATTTTATTTAATATTTCAGTAACGCTCTGCTTCCTTCCTACTAAATAGTTCTTCTAAAAGGAGCCTATCAAAATGGTCTTTGCCAGGACAGACCTTCTAAATTGGTTCATTTACAGTAATTCTGCTAAAGTGTTAGTGTCAAGGGAGTACTGATAAAGTTTTTACAAGTGGTTCTACTAGATTGGTCTCTAGTGCGGGGCTGCTAGCGTGGTCCTCTTAGTACATCATGAGGCTAGTCATACAATAGTAGTCCTTCCAGGGTGATTTTTTCAGAGTGGTACTGCATGAGTGATGCTTCCAGAGAGGTAATGCCTGGGTGGTGTTTGCCTGAGTGATCCTGAGAGAGTAGCTTTGCATGGTGGTCATGCTAGTGTTTTTCCCTGCCAGGGTGGTCCTACCGGAGCTGCCTTGTGTGTCCCTGCAGAAACAGCTGATTCCACGTTATAAATTTAGACGTAAAATGTGTTATGTGAACTTTAATGTCAGTTTGTGTTTACAGTTTGGTTGGTAATCCTGGTGTGGCATGCAAAGGAGTATGTAACAGTTTATTCGGCATATGTCACACTCACGTATAGGCTGCCTCCCAACCAGCGAACCCAAAGGTCCCAAAAGGGTTTAACGATTGATAGGGTACCCGTCGTTAAATCAGTATTTTTGGTTCATTGACCAATCATAGGTAAGTCCTCCAAAGCTGAAGCACTGGGTTCAATTGCCTACCTGCTGGTTGAGTCGGTGTACTCTGGCTTCTGCTTTGCCTCTGTATCGTGGTGTCACGGTGACAGATGGCAAAGTGGCTGGTGGAGGTGGTGTACATACTGTACATAGTGTACATACCTGTATATAGTGGGAGACGGCAAATAACATTGTAGTCTACTGCTGAGTTTGTTTGCCCCAAATTCCCATTCGACCAGGTCTCACATGCCATTTATTACCTGTGTTGTAATACCTGGAAAAAATCATGGCAGGGTTAAAGCCTAGCATGCACCTTTCTTTTCTCCACCTCCAAATATTTGATATGGTCTTGTTCCTTCAGTCTTTCACCTCTAGTATAGGAAAGGTATACCCTTTACGGACTTATGCCCCCAACCTCGAGATAGAGAATAGTTAGTCAGAGAAAAATCTTGAGGTTTTTCCCAGAGCTGCTTCAGTATTTTCGTCCCATCCCCCTAAATATGTAAATAAATATAATTTAAGGGCATATTTAAACAGGTGACTGCAGGCATTTCCTGTCTAGATCGTAAAACACTGAGCTATGAAAGAAAAAAAATGTTAGCTCTAAATTTTGGTTTCTCTGATGAGTTTGCCCGTAGCTTTTAAAAAACCCTTAAGTACACACTTGTGCCACTCTCGAGTGACTCCAACTGTATTGATCTGTATTAAACCAGTGGGGCCCAGTAACTGTATTTGTAGATCTGGGTCTCCCTGAAACTGGCGGAACAGCCCTCTTCAGCTTTGGAATAAGGTAGGTAACTTCCATTTTAGATGTACAAGTACAGTACCATTTACCCTCTTGCCGCTTTTCCTGTGAAGGCTTACTCAGCCCTGTAACAACTTCAGACAGTATTACCAAGGCTGGCTCCTCCTCAGGAAAATTAGTGAATAGAAAAAGAAATAAAAACAGACAAACAAAAAACACTATTATATAAAAAAATATAAAAACACTTAAATATGAAATGTTAACCCAAATTTAAAAGAAAATTAAAAATTAAAAATATAAATGATAACTGAATTCAACGCTAATATATAGGGGTGTCTGGTGTTGGTGACACTGAGTGTTGTTGAAATCGTAACAGTGCTGTGATCGGGGGGGGGGGTCGCAGGTGTTGGTTACAACCCCCCGGTTCGTTCTTCACAGTACAGCCTTGAGTATTCTATCCCGATGACAGGAAAGCAGGTTCTTTACCGTGCAATGTTTGAGGGGTTACGTCCTGAAATTTCATACAGGTGCACAGGTAATTAAATCCAAAAAGGTGAAGTCTCAGGACGTTAGTCCATCTCCATCAGTTCTGCTCTTTGATTGGCAGGTGACCTCTCTGTCATCCAAGCTGAAAAGATAGACAGGTTCCCCACTGCTTAAGAAATCACTCCATGATAAGTACAATCCCTAAAAGATGTGGTGATTATTACAACAGTAAAACCTAGAGCAAGACTGAAAGGACTAAGTTTATTGGTCAAAAGTAAAGCTTTCAACCAATAAATCCACTAGAATACAAGGCAGGCATGTACTTACAGTAGTGCTGGAAGCTGTGAGTCTAGTGATTACTGTTTGGACCGGAGCCCACACGTCACCTTTCGGGGGGGGGGGGGGGAAGGGGAGGGAAGGGATAGCGGGAGCTAGACTTCCCCTACCTTAACAAGCAGCCAGCAGTCAAACTATCACTTTCGGGGTGGGGGAAAAAAGGCAGGAATAGCGGCAGCTTGACTTACCTTAACAAGTAGCCGGCAATGAAACTATTGTTACTATATACTCCCTCTCTACTCCTATCTATTGAACTTTTCCCCTAAACACTCCCCCATACCAAAGATTTATAGTCAAGGGTATAAGAAGAAAAAAGGCGGGAAAAAGTTCTAACATGTGGAAGTCGCGTAAGGCAAGAAATCTTCTACTGACTGTCATGACTTAACCAGTCAGAAATAATTGGATGAACCATTGATAAAACACAATATGGAACTTAAAAGCCTGGAGTGCCAATGTCCACCTCAAGAGGCGACTTTTGGGTTTCCTTAAAAGTTTCTAGGTATACCAAAGGTTTGTGGTCCGTTTCTAAAATAAATTCTTTTCCCAGCAAATAAAATTTAAGTTTGGAGATACCCCACACAAGGGCCAAATATTCCTTTTCTATGGTGGAGTATCTCGTTTCTGCGGGAAAGAGTTTCCGGCTTAGGAAGCATACAGGGAAGGGAGTACCATCATGGTATTGTAGTAGCACTGCACCTAAGCCAGTATTGGAGGCATCAGTTCTTATACAAAATGTTTTATTAATATCTGGAATCTTAAGTATAGGGTCTTTCGAAAAGATACTTTTTATCTCATTAAACTTTTCCCGAGCTACGTCAGAAAGTTCAAGAGGTTCCTTCACAGACTTTTTTAAGGAAGTCAGATAAAATGCCTGTAAGATCAGTAAGGTTCGGGATAAACCGTGCATAAAAATTTACAGAACCAAGAAAGCTATGCATGAGCTTCTTGGTTTTGGGGAATTTAAATTCTAATAAAGCTTTGATCTTACTGGGGAGAGGCTGCAGAGAGTTATTAGAAAGTATCAGTCCAAGATATCTAATCTTGTTATCCCCAAGGAAGCATTTCTTCGGCTTGGCAGTGAGGCCATGTGAGCGTAACCTACGCAAAACTGATGTTAATGTTTGGATATGTTTGTCCCACGTGGATGTCATTAAGTAAATGTTATCAAAATAAACTGAAACATTTGGCATATTACCCAAGACCTTTCTCATCAGTCTCACATAGGTAGCAGAGGCAGTTACCAAACCGAAGGGCATAGTTCTATACTGCATCAGTCCTTGGTGTGTAGGAAAAGCAGTGTACTGCTTAGAAGGATCTAACATTACTTGATGATATGCCTGTGAAATATCAATCTCTGAAAAGAAGGAAGAGTCATAAAATTTGTGTAGATCACTATCTATTAAGGGCATAGGCTCAGCATCCCACCGAGTTATACTATTAAGGCCTCTGAAATCAATAGCAAGTCTATATGAATTATCCTCCTTCTTAACCATGACGACTGGTGAACAATATGAAGATACTGAAGGTTCAATGATCTTTAGTTTTAATAATTTGTCTACCTCTCGGTCAAATGCATCCCTAAGGTGAACTGGAACTGGGTAAAATTTTTTCGTTTGATAGGATTTTCTGTCACTAAGTCAATTGTATGGACTCCGTGGAGGTAACCCCTGGAATGTCAGTAAAGAGTCTGAAAGTTACTCACACATTGTAAGTAGTTCATGTCTCTTATGGTATCCAAAGATTTATTAACATTAATGTTGGTTGCGTTCCGAGTGGTAAAAAGTCACCAAGTCATGTAGTTCTTCATCATAGTCTAAGTTAGAGGTGTCAATTACCCCAAAACCTTACATTCTTCATTTTGTTTTATCAAGTTTCGTGTGGAAAAAACTAAGTCAAAGTTTTTAAAGGCAGTTAACCGAATTTCTTCGTAATATTTCTTAAGGATGTTGATATGATAAAGCTTAGGTTTCCCCTTGACTTCTATGAGGTAGTCAACTTTCCCACAAAATTTTTATTACTTATATGGACCTTTCCATGTTTAATAATTTATTTGACTTTATCGCAAAAGTAAAAGGGAACTTCATGCCCTACTTTAAAAATCCCCTCTGACTTTTGGAATCAAAATAGGTTTTGTATGGTCCATTGACAAGCATAGTTTTTCGAAACTATGTCAGAGGTTCCTCAAGTTTAATCTAAGGTCAAAGAGAAACTGATAAGACTGAACCTCAGCACTCACCTCCTCATTAGTCCAAAATTTCATGAAGGATGGACAATGGGCCTCTGGCCTGTTACCATAGAGAAGTTCAAAAGGTGAAAACCCCAAACAGTCACTGGGAATTTCCCCTCATGGCAAACAAAGCACAGGGTAGGTAACGATGCCACTCCTTAGGTTTAAGGGAGCAAATTTTCCTTAAAAATTTGGGACTTTAGAATCGAAATGCTGGCGCTCAATCCTCCCATTACAGCTGGGATGATAGGGTGTGGTGAAGAGAGGCTTCACTCCCAGAAGTTGGTATAGATGTTGCATTAAGTCAGATGTGAATTGTGTCCCACGGTCAGACAAAATTTTCTCTAGGATGCCCACTCTGGAGAAGATGGACAAAAGGGCTTCAGCCACCTCTGTAGTAGTTATGGTCTTTAAGGGTAGGCTTCGGGAAACTCGAAGCATAATCAACTAATGTTAATAGATATTTTTGTCCCCCCGAAAGAAAGTGGAGATAAAGAACCAACGATGTCAATAGCTACTCTTTCAAAAGGTACCCCAAAGACTGGCATTTGACCATAGTTTACTCGCCTGGTACCCCGGGAGGATGACAGTTGGCAAACTTTACACGATCTACAATAGGTAGTGATATCTGAGGAAATTTTTTGGCAAAAATAGGTTTCCCTAATTTTATTTAAGGTTTTACGATGCGAGAAATGTCCGGCCACTGGCAGGTCATGAGCCATTTTAAGAACAGTCTCTCTGCATTGACTTGGAACAACTATGATGGAATAGTCTGTCTCATCTGAATTTAATTTGAATACTGACTTGTACAAGATACCTTTTATATATTCAAATTTATATGAAAAGTTTTTTTCCCTTTTGGGTTTAAATTGTTTTGTTTAGCGGCATTATGGCAATTCTGAAGAGAAGGGCAATTACGTTGGAAATTGACAAAGGAGTCCTTCGTTATATCTCAAGGCTTAAAGTCAGGGAAAATCGGAGAATGGACAGTAGGAGAAGCCTGGGCTTTGGTCTGAGCCCTAGTCAAGACATTTATGGTATCGGAGGTGATGTCTTCACTTTCATCTAACAAGTGAACCGGTGATCCTACTACCTCGCTATCGAGAGTAGCATCACTGGTTTTTAATCCCACATGAATCTCACGAGACACTGTCTCATCTGAACTTTCGAGGGGCTTCTCTGACTCTACAGAAAGAGGATCTGAAACACTTATGTCCACCTTTGGTGATGAAAGGTCAACCTCAGAAGGAAGAATGGCACCTTTTACATTACCTATTAGTATGGAGCAAGAAGTGATGGGAGCTAGTACGGTTTCAGACCAACCTGTGAACCATTTAGACCTAATGTAACAACGGATGGTAGGAAAAGTGTCCGTACGGCCCAAGTAGCCTGAAAGTATAGCAGAGGAATGAGTTTCTTTAAGGTTAGGGGACAGCTTATCAGAAATGATATACATGTGCATCCAGTGTCTTGTAAAATGGTAGGTACATTAAGTCCATTAACTGTTCCTGAACAGAAGGGGTGCTTGGTCATTACAGTCTTTAAAAATATTCCAACTTTTTGGACCTACTTAGAAGGACAATCTGGACGTTTATGTCCCTTAACATCACACAAATGACAAACAGGAATAAAAGAAGTCATTTTACTTTCACTAGAGGCTTTGATTTCTTAAGGTCTGATGAACCCTTGCCCTTAGGGTTCGATCCTTTTAGGTCTTTATAGGAATTGTGAGCCTCAGCATAAGGTCAGCAGCCTCAGCAACTTCCCCAGCTTTAATCAGGTTAAGTTCTCTGATGAATGTTTTGTATCTGATGGGGAAGAGCTGTCGGAAACTGGTCCCGCAACCATGAAGTCTTAAGAGATTCAAACTGCGATCAATTCCTGAACTCTCTATCCAAAAGTTGAACAAACGAAAAAGTGTTACCTGTAACTGCTGAAAGTTCTGGCCAGGCTTTTAAGGTGGCATACCTGAAAACTTTCTGTAAGAATTAGTGGTTTTTTGATTGCTTTAAGGATTGCCTTCTTCAGTAGGTTATAAATTTCATATGATATCCTGCGACAAAGTTGCATAGATATTCAAGGCTGTACCAGAAAATAACATTCATAACCTGGTAAACCCAGGAGTCCCGAGGCCATTCACAGAGGGTAGCGGTATTTTTAAACCTGATAATGTATGAAGTTATGTCTTCCCCCTCTGTGAATGGAGGTAAATTAGGTGTTGGAAATATGTGCACTAGCTGCTTGATGTTCAATTACTCCTTCCCCTAATTGTTGTTGTGTAAGAGTTAACCTTTCTAAATTTTCTAATTCAGGGCGAGATTTTTCGAGCTCGCGATCCTTTTCTCTCTCTATTAACTCAAGTTCTCTAGCCCTTTTTTTCCTCACATTCTCTAGCTTTTTCCTCAACTTCTCTATTCTTTGCTCTTTCCTCAAGTTCTCTTAATTTAACCTGTTCCTCACTATCTTAGCTTGTTCCTCAGTATTTTAGCTTGTTCCTCATGTTCCCTTTTCCTTTGCTCTTTCCTCAAGTTCTCTTAATTTAACTTGTTCTTTACGTACTCTAGTCTCTCCTCACGATCAAGTCTATCACGCTCCTTTTGGCTTCTCTCTCTCTTTCTGTCTTTCTTGGATTTTTCTCTCAATTCTCTCTCTCTCCTTTTTCTCTTCTCTTTCGATTCTCTCTCTCTCCTTTTCTTCTCTTTCTATTTTCTCTCTCTCCTTTTCTTTTTCTCTTTCCCTTTTTAATTGTCTTTCTTCTCTCTCAATTCTCTCTTTTCAAGTCTTTCTGGATCTTAGCACTAATGAAAGATTCTAAATTTTTCCCTGTTATTCCTACTACTTCCAGCATTCATCCAAAACTGGTATTCATCCATACTTGAAAGAATAACTTAAACATCAGGGGAAATGAAACGGGTATTAAAGAAAACGGAGGGTTCAATTCCAGCTCCGCTCAAACTGCAAATAAACCAGAGGGCTCGTCCCTACTTCAATTAAACAATATGTATTTAAATTTAAAAAGAAGGGTTCTATGCCGGCTTCGAGCAAACAGTAAGTAGAATGGGTCACTTGACCATCCAAAACTTCTCACTAACAAAAACAAAAGTGTCCTATGACAGTTCCCCTTAAAATAATAAGAGCTCAATGAAACAAATTGTCACTGAAAAATCTTGGGTCCCTGAGTCTAATCCTCCAAAAGTGTTTCAAGCTCACACAAAAATAGATGCCCGAATTAACTAGTACTCCCGCCTTGACTTGACTTTCAATAAATTGAGGGCTAACAATCACCAAATCTTTTTTAAAAACCTGTACTTAGTCCTACCATAGAGAATGATTACTCATGGCTGGGGGGTAACTGTCTGTGGTATGCGGCATTGAAGTTCCAATGGTAGATTCGAGATGTAGTTGAATCTTGATTCAGTCGAGTTGATCCTGGCAAGGTCGCCACTTGTGAAGGCTTACTCCCGCCCTGTAACAACTTCGACAGTATTACCAAAGGGTGGCTCCTCCTCAGGAAAATTAGTGAATAGAAAAAAAAAAATAATGACAAACATAAACACTTTATTATATAGAAAATATAAAACACTTAAATATGAAATATTAATCCTACATTAAAAATGAAAAATAAAAAATATAAATAACTGAATTCAACGGTAATATATATAGGGGTGTCTCGTGTTGGTGACACTGAGTTTTGTTGAAATCGTAACAGTTGCTGATGATGGGGGTGGGGTTGCAGGTGTTGGTTACAACCCACCGGTTCGTTCTTCACAGTACAGCCTTGAGTATTCTATCCCGATGACAGGAAAGCAGGTTCTTTACCACTGGATTGATGAGGGGTTACGTCCTGCAATTTCATACAGGTGCACAGGTAATTAAATCCAAAAAGGGGAAGTCTCAGGACGTTAGTCCATCTCCTTCAGTTCTGCTCGTTGATTGGCAGGTGACCCTCTCTGTCATCCAAGCTGGAAAGATAGACAGGTTACCCACTGCTTAAGAATTCACTCTCCCTGATAAGTACAATACCTAAAAGATGTGGTGATTATTACAACAGTCAACCTAGAGCAAGACTGAAAGGACTAAGTTTATTATTGGTCAAAAGTGAAGCTTTCAACCAATACATCCACTAGAATACAAGGGAGGCATCTACATATAGTAGTGCTGGGAGCTGTGAGTCTAGTGATTACTGTTTGGACCGGAGCCCCACACGTCACCTTTCGGGGGGGGGGGGGGGAGAAGGAGGGGAAGGGATAGCGGAAGCTAGACTGACCCTACCTTAAAAAAGCAGCCGGCAGTCAAACTATCACTTTCGGGGTGGGGAAAAAAGACGGGAATTGCGGGAGCTTGACTTACCCTACCTTAACAAGTAGCCGGCAATGAAACTATTGTTACTATATACTCCCCCCTCTACTCCTATCTATTGAACTTTCCCTCCATTTCCTTTGTGACCTTATCCGGGCACTTCTGGCTACCATCAGGCCAGATTACCTGAGGTTCCCGTTCTGATGGACAGCGGGCTGTGAAGAGGCTTCACCTGATATAATTTTTTTTTTTATGTCCGACATGCTTTTTTTTCTGACTTATGGTAGATGGAAAGATCATGGAGCGTAGATTGGTCTGCCAGTGTTTGTCACAAATACACCTATGTCTGGTGAAAAAGGGAAACGGCTAAGTGATGAGCCATAACATTGTGAATTGCCTGAGGGTAATGAGAGTGCCAAAAAAGAATTAAGGAGAGTTATAGGGTCATGATCACCCTAGCAAGCCTGCACTCTCATGAACACCCTAGCAAGAGTATGCAGGGCCAGCCCAGCAAGACTATGCAATCAGGACTACCCTAGCAAGACTAGGATAGTCCTGACAGTGAGATATATTTATGAAGATCGTAAGGAAAGTTGCGAATTAAAAAGTGGTGAGTTAAGGGGGTGATGGATGTAGCGGGTGAAGGATGTGGTGATTGATGGATGTACTAAGTGTAGGAGGTGATGAATAAGGCAGGTGGCGGATTAACAGATGAATAAGGATGTGGTGAGTTATGAAATTGACGAGCGTTCGATATGGTAAGTAAAGAAAACGATATGTGAGGGACATGTTTGTGTGTTGAACAAAACTGGGAACATCAACAGAGCGCTACTATATGATGGTAAAAAAAACTGAAGACAAACTCTAGCAACATTTTCCACTTATATTTTGTCACAATGAATGGGTTTCTTACATCATCTCTTGTAACCTGTGAACCTTACCAGGGAGACGTCAATAGGGCAAGCAAGACATCAACAAACATTACACTAACCAGGGAGACGTCAATAGGGCAAGCAAGACATCAACAAACATTGTACTAACCAGGGAGACGTCAATAGGGCAAGCAAGACATCCACAAACATTACACTAACCAGGGAGACGTCAATAGGGCAAGCAAGACATCAACAAACATTACACTAACCAGGGAGACGTCAATAGGGCAAGCAAGACATCAACAAACATTACACTAATCAGGGAGACGTCAATAGGGCAAGCAAGACATCAACAAACATTACACTAACCATGGAGACGTCAATAGGGCAAGCAAGACATCAACAAACATTACACTAACCATGGAGACGTCAATAGGGCAAGCAAGACATCAACAAACATTACACTAACCAGGGAAACGTCAACAGGGCAAGCAAGACATCAACAAACATTACACTAACCAGGGAGACGTCAATAGGGCAAGCAAGACATCAACAAACATTACACTATCCATGGTGACGTCAATAGGGCAAGCAAGACATCAACAAACATTACACTAACCAGGGAGACGTCAATAGAGCAAGCAAGATATCAACAAACATTACACTAACCAGGGAGACGTCAATAGAGCAAGCAAGACATCAACAAACATTACACTAACCAGGGAGACGTCAATAGAGAAGCAAAAGATATCAACAAACATTACAAAATAACCAGGGAGACGTCAATAGAGCAAGCAAGATATCAACAAACATTACACTAACCAGGGAGACGTCAATAGGCAAGCAAGATATCAACAAACATTACTAACCAGGGAGACGTCAACAGGGGAAGCAAGATATCAAACAAACATTACACTAACCAGGGAGACGTCAATAGAGCAAGCAAGATATCAACAAACTTACACTAACCAGGGAGACGTTTAATAGAGCAAGCAAGACATCAACAAACATTACATAACCAGGGAGACGGTCAACAGGGCAAGCAAGACATCAACAAACATTACACTAACCAGGGAGACGTCAATAGGGCAAGCAAGACATCAACAAACATTACACTAACCAGGAGGGCGTTCAATAGAGCAAGCAAGATATCAACAAACATTACACTAACCAGGGGGCGTCAATAAGAAACTTTAA
>NW_026471230.1:0-11712 GCF_026875155.1 Cherax quadricarinatus | reverse complement strand
AGTCTGCGGGAGAATCAGAATACACATGATAGGTTTGTGCAATTAGGGTTAGGGCGGGGTTAGAGGATGTTTTTGGGTGATAAGCCGTCTGGGTATGTTTTACGTAAATTTAGGGATCGACAGAGTGTAACCACCATTCTACAATTGGAGACAAGCCCTGGGGTGGGAGGGTATCCAGTGGGTCGAGTCCTATCCAATACGGAAAGTATGAGTCTTTATGCAGATAGTGGTTTAGGGAGAAATGGAGTTGGAGGGAGGGGGTTCCTGGGAGGGTATTTTTGAAGGGGGGTTCCCATAGCGTTTTAAGTGAGCAGGATAGAGTGGGGTTGGAGGTTGGTATAAGTGAGGTTGAGGTGGAAGAGGCAGTTTTCGGGATGAGTACCGGGAAAACACAAGGGATAGACGGTATACCAAATGATTTTTATAGAGCACATTGGGGGTGTATTAGGCAGTGTTTTGTTAGGCTATTGGACCATATGTTAACTATGGGAAGTTGGGCACATCGCAAAGTACGGGTGTCATAGTTTTGGTGCCAAAGAAGAGGGGGGGTAGAGAGTTGAGTGCTTACCGTGCAATATCTTTGATGTGCGCGGATTACAAGGTTTTTGCGAAAATTTTGGGTAATAGACTGAAGAAGGTCATGGGGTCGGGTGATACATGGGGGACAGTTTGGTATCCCGGGGAGGAGTATGCGGGTAGGTCATGGTCGTATTCGGGATTTTCTTGAGGGTAGTAATAAGGGAGGTATTCTAGGTCTGGATTGGGAGAAAGCTTATGATTATGTGGATAGGGAATTTTTGATTGAGAGTATGGTGAGAATGGGTTTTGGAGGGAGGGTGGTTGGATGGGTGAGGACTTTGTATGAGAATGCATCAATGAGAGTACAGGTAAATGGGAGGTTGGGTAGTTCTGTAAGCATGGGGAGGGGTTTAAGGCAGGGGTGTCCACTCTCCCAAATACTCTTTGCATGTATGCAGAATCCTTTCTATGTTCTGGTTGATGGTGGGATGGGAAGGATGGGGGAGAGTGGAGGATATTGTGGGAATATTGTTGGTTATGTAGATGATACAACTGTTTTACTTAACGAGATAGAAGATTTAAGAAAAGTGGGAAGGGTAATGAGATTTTTTGGGAATGCTACTGGGATGAGAGTTAATAAGCAGAAATCACGGTTGCTGGAGGTAGGCGCTTGGGTAGGAGGGACCTTGGGGGAGGAGTTTGGTTGGATAACTGTAGATAGGCTAAAGATTTGTGGGATTTTTTTTTGGCAGATGCACAGGAGAGCAGGAGGGTTAATTCAGAAATGGTAATGGACAGAGCTTTGAGTAGGCTCAGGAGTTTAAGGGCCGGGGATGTAACGTAGCATCAAAGGGTTGTGGTGGTAAATACGCTGATTTATAGTAATGTGTGGGGAGTGGCGGAAAATTTAACCATTTCGAAAAGTCAGGATATTATGGAAATGCAAAGAAGAGTCTTAAAGGTATGTGTGGGGATATGGGAGGGCGTGGTTGGGCCAAAGATGTTAGTAATGACATGTGGGTAAGGCAGGGCAGGATGGGATTGAATTCAATTAGGTTGGGTGAAGGCGCTATATGTGAAGCAGGTATTTTTCGGGCAGCGGGGGAAGAAAGGGGGGGTCTTGGGTGGGGGCGGGTGATGGGGGATATCCGCAAATGGTGGGGTGGCAGGGACTTAGTGGAGTGTGACGATTGTTGCGGATTATGTTAAAGGTATGCAAAGTTAAAAAACTCACGGTACCACGGTAAGTGGGTGTGGGTCGTCGTCAGGAATTAATGAAGGGATGGCAGTTTATCCACATTATGATTGGGAGAGTGTTATGGGTGGAATTTAGTAAATTAAAGAATACCGGGCAAGAGCGAGGGACTTAGTATATAGATTTCTTATGGGGACGTTAGCATCGAAAGTGGTGTAAGACGAATGGGTTTTGTGGAGAGAGAGCAATCATGCGGTTTTTGTGGGGAAGTTGAAAGGCTTTTCATGGAGTAATTTTTGTTCTGCTAGGAGGTGGTAGATTGTGGTGAAGAGGGTTTTCTTTTTATTGGGGGGGGGACAGATATCACCCCTTAGGGCTGTAATGTTAGATATGGGAGGGGTACCAAAGAGGTGGGAAGGGGCTATAGTACGTAATAGTGATTACTTGTATGTTTCTTGTGGGAATGGGGAGGTGGAGGGGAACATTAGTCATAAAAGCGTTGGCGGCGGAGTTTTTATAGGACAGCATGTAGGAACAAACAAGTCTATGAGGGGTGAAGGTGGGTAATTAGTTTTCCGGAGGGTTATCGTTGGACTTACTGTTGAACGTTCTACTCCGTTTGGTAATGGGGGAGGAGGCAAGGGTTGGTCTCTTCGTGGTGCGTCCTCTTGAGCTGATTGGGAAGCCTGATGAGGAAGGTTGTTGATTGGGTTGGCAAGGTGTTGATGTGGGTTGTAAGTTTATTTGTAGGGAGCCGTTTGGGGCTCCGGAGTATGTTGACCTTATGAATTTGTAAAATCACAGAGTCGCAGGTGTATGTGATTTTTCGTATTTTTTCTTCTTATGTCATAAGAACCATTTGAATATGGTAGAGTTTATATTTTTATAATATTTGAGGTTATGTTTTATATATTTTCAATCTGATGATAGATTTAGCCCTAGTCATCCGTTCTCTTTTTTCTCGTATTGAATGGGTACTTTATGCACTATGTACGAAAATATATAAGTATTTGATGGCGGTTTATATATACCTTATTTTGTATGGAAGGTCCTAATTATATATTGTAGTGTTATCGGTAACATTAACTTGTGTATGTGTAGTGTTGTTCTTGTGGGAACAATTGCTTAGGTATAGTTCTATCATTGAATTGTAATATTTTTGTTTATTTGCAGACAATGTCATTTAGCGTTTATTTCTATGTATGGATTCAGTTTGTTCTTATGATAAGTGCAATTACCGTATGTGTGTTATGCTGCGTTTGTTACATATATATTGATTGCCGGACTCGTTCCTACGTCTTATATGACCCTGACTTTTTAGTTTGGAAGGTTGGTTGGTTGGGTTATTATTGTTAGAAATTGTTTATCAATGACCATTCATTAGGGACATTCATGTTGTTATTTAGAATGGGGGACTGTACAACGGGGGGGGGGGGGGGGTGGGGTTAGATTAGATAGACGTGTCAGCTGTGTCTGCACTGGCAATAATGAGTATTGTAAAGGAGGGTTTGAAGGTTATGTGTATGGTTGTGGGTATGTATTGAGTAGTGGGTTATGTATATGGTTGTAATATGGCCATGATATATGGTGTTTAAATGTATCGGGATTTGTGTTTCAGAGGTGTTGTAATATCTAGGTATGGTTTTATTTTACTTTATACTTACTATATTTGTTCTATGTTTTAATAAAAAATATACAAAAAAAAACAAATAGATCTGTAAAGTTGATGTTAATATTAAGGATTATTATATATTTTGATTTCATTTTTCACTCATGCAAAACCAAAATAAAGAACACCAGGTTTCCATTTAAGTTATGTAGTTTTCTGAATAGTTAATTAATATAACCAAGTACTAGTGAGTGTGCCAATGTTTTAGTTTCTATATTGTTTTTATTGTACATAAATTTTTATGTCCCTTTGCACACATGGACATGCGCAATGCTTTCGTTATAGACATTCTTTGTATTACAATTTCATACACAATAAGAATAAGACTGTCAGGTTTGTTATATATTTATATGGTGTTTAAGGTATGTTCGATAGTTCTCTGTTGGTTCTATATATTGTTGTCTTACATAAAGTTTTCACGGTGGTTCTTGTGTTAAAAATCAATTTGTATATCACACTCCTATACTGTGTTTTTAGTCAATTATGTATGAACATAAATGTATACTGTGTTTTTTAAATAAAAATAAAAAAAAAAAAAAAAACTACCAGTACAGGGTCAATACAGTACAGGGTCAATACCAGTACAGAACAAACTAACCAGTACAGGAACAACTACCAGATCAGGATCAAATACTAGTACTGGATCAAATACTAGTCAGGATCAACTACCAGTACAGGGTCAACTACCAGTACAGGGTCAATACCAGTATACTGGCGTCAATACAGTCCAGGAATCAACTACCAGTTCAGGATCAACTACAGTACAGGGATCACTAACAGATACAGGATCAATAACAGTTGTTCCTGTCTGTTAGTGGTTCCTGACTGTTAGTTGTTCTGTACTGGTATTGTTTCCTGTACTAACAGTACAGGAACATCAGTTACAGGGAACATCTATAGTACATGGATCAATAACAGTACAGGATCAACTGCAGTAAGGAACAACTGCCAGTACAGGAAACAACTACCAGTACAGGGAACAACTCCAGTACAGGAACAACTACAGTACAGGATCAACTACCAGTACAGGATCGAAACTACCAGTACGGAAATACTACCCAGTACAGGATCAACTACCAGCGTTACAGGATCAACTACCAGTACAGGAACAACTACCGTACAGGATCAAATACTAGTACAGGATCAATACCAGTACGGATCAACTACCAGTACAGATCAGCTTACCAGTTGCAATGATCAACCTACAGTACAGGATCAAAATACTAGTACAGGGTCAACTACCAGTACGGGTCAACACCAGTACAGGGTCAATACAGTAAGGGTCAAAATACCAGACAGGTCAACTACAGAACAGGATCAACTACCAGCACAGAGTCAACTACCAGTACAGGAACAACTACAGTACAGGATCAAATACTAGTACAGGGTCAACTACCAGTACAGGGTCAGCTAACAGTACTGGAACAACTACAGTACAGGATCAACTACCAGTAGAGGGATAACTACCTGTACAGGGATCAACTACCAGAGTACAGTGGTCAATTACAAAGTACAGGATCACTACCTGTACAGGGTCAACTACCAGTTACAGAACAACTACCAGTACAGGGTCAATACAGTACAGGGTCAACTATCCAGTACAGGATCAACCAGTACAGGGGTCAACTACCAATACAGGGTCAACTACCAGTCAGGGTTCAACCAGTAAGGAACAACTACCGTTACGGATCAACTACCAGTATAGGATCAATACCGTACCAGGATCAACTACCAGTACCAGAATTCAACTACCCAGTCAGGGTCAACTACCAGTACCGGGTCAACTACCAGTAAGGGTCAACTAGCAGTTACAGATCACTACCAGTCCAGGAACAAACTTCCAGACCGGATCAACTACCAGTACAGGATCAACTACAGTACAGGAACAACTATTACAGTACAGGAAAAACTACAGTACGGATCAATACCAGTACCGGGAAACACTACCAGTACAGGAACAACTACCAGTACAGGATCAACTACCAGTACAGGAACAACTACAGTACAGGAACAACTACCAGTACAGGATCAACTACCAGTACAGGATCAACTACCAGTACAGGATCAACTACCAGTACAGGAACAACTACCAGTACAGGATCAACTACCAGTAAGGAATCAACTAACAGTACAGGAACAACTACCAGTACAGGATCAACTACCAGTACAGGATCAACTACCAAGTACCGGATCAACTACCAGTAAGGGTCAACCATTCAGTAAAGGATCACCAGTACAGGGTCACTACAATTACCGGGCACTCACCATACATGGTCAACAGTACAGGAACAACTACCAGTACAGGATCAACTACCAGTACAGGATCAACTACCAGTACAGGGTCAACTACCAGTACAGGGTCAACTACCAGTACAGGATCAACTACCAGTACAGGATCAACTACCAGTACAGGATCAACTACCAGTACAGGAACAACTACCAGTACAGGAACAACTACCAGTACAGGATCAACTACCAGTACAGGATCAACTACCAGTCAGGAACAACTACAGTACATGGATAATCTACCAGTGCAGGATCCAAATACCAGTACAGGAACAACTACCAGGACAGGAACAACTATCAGTACAGGAACACGCGTACAGGATCAATACCAGTACAGGATCAACTACCTGTACAGGATCAACTACAGTACTTAGGATCAGTCTACCAGTTACAGGAACAACTACCAGTACAGGATCAACTACCAGTACAGGATCAACTACCAGTACAGGATCAACTACCAGTACAGGATCAACTACCAGTACAGGAACAACTACCAGTACAGGAACAACTACCAGTACAGGAACAACTACCAGTACAGGAACAACCATCAGTACAGGATCAACCAGTACAGGATCAACTTCCAGTACAGGATATCAACTACCAGTACAGGATATCAACTACCAGTACAGGAACAACTACCAGATACAGGATCAACTACCAGTAACTGGGATCAACTATCATAACAGGATCAATACCAGTACAGGATCAAAACTTACCAGTACAGGAACAACTACCAGTACAGGATCAACTACCAGTACAGGAATAACTACCAGTATCAGAGGTCAAGACCAGTACAGGAACAACTACCAGTACAGGATCAACTACCAGTACAGGATCAACTACCAGTACAGGAACAACTACCAGTACAGGATCAACTACCAGTACAGGATCAACTACCAGTACAGGATCAACTACCAGTACAGGAACAACTACCAGTACAGGATCAACTACCAGTACAGGATCAACTACCAGTACAGGGTCAACTACCAGTACAGGGTCAACTACCAGTACAGGAACAACTACCAGTACAGGGTCAGCTAACAGTACAACGATAACTCCCAGTAGACCACAAGCTTTTTATTTTTTCATTAATACCTGTATTAATAAATTGCAAAATAAATCTTTAAAATATTCTCAAAAATTGCGTTAACCCGTCGGTGTAATTATAAAGATGGATACACAGCATTGTTGTTAAGAAGTCACCAGGGTAACCACCTTACAGAGGCATGCGGTAGGATTGTTAACGTTGTTTTCTGGAACTCTCTTTTAAGAGCAGCTCTTATTGCTGCTCTCTCCTTGATAGCCTGAACACTGGTCGGACCTCTATCAGCCATGTTGGTTTCTCAGTTGCTGATGGATACAAGGGTCCTGACGGCTGTGTCCGTGCCCGCTGAAGGGTTGTGACGGTCCTAGGTTCATGTGCGCTGAAGGGTTTGACGGTTCTAGGTTCATGTTCGTTAAGGGTTGTGACGGTCATAGGTTCATGTGCGCTGAAGGGTTGTGACGGTCCTAGGTTCATGTGCGCTGAAGGGTTGTGACGGTCCTAAGCCCGTGTTGAAGGGTTATGATAATAATATCTTTTTTTACTACAAGTACATGAAATTAAGACACATGTGCAACATCTGGGTATCTTTATTGTAGACGTTTCGCCATCCAGTGGCTTTATGAAATACAAATTTCCAGGACATTAACTTAGTAGACAGTAGCAACTAGTATAGAAGATGAGGGTAATCGTCCCGTGTTACAACATTATTGAATCTTGATTCTGAGGACATGTTCAGAACCTTCACGACTACGACAACTACTACTACAACTAACCCATGTCTTTGGGTAGGACTTCCACTGGGGAATCCCGCCTACCAGTGACTATGCCCTCCATACCACGGGCGGGATTTGAACCCGTGGTCAGAGAGTCTCATTACGATTTCGTGAGTTACGATGCCCTCGACTGCTAGCACTCCACCCATATTGCCTGTGTCTAGCGAGGTGATATCCTTCCTTGTCCTTCTCCTTCCTCCGATTAGGAACTCATCCGTTGCTCTATTAGTCTTGATTTCTTACCCCCACCCACCCCCCCCCCCCCCTCCGCAGTAACCCCCCCCCCCCTCCCCCCCCCCCCCAACCCCCCCCCCCCCCCCCCCCCCCCCCCCCCCCCCCCCCACCCCCCCCCCCCCCCCCTTACACCCCCCCACCCCCCCCCCCCCCCCCCCCGCCACCCCCCCACCCCCCCCCCCCCCCCCCCCCCCCACCCCCCCCCCTCCCCCCCCCCCCCCCCCCCCCCCCCCCCACCCCCCCACCCCCCCCCCCCCCCCCAATCAAAAAGAGGCCCCCCCGGTTTTTGGGCCAGGACCAAGGGTGTTTGAGTGCCGTGTCCAACTGTCCGCACTCGCTCAGCTTGCGAGTGTCCTCCTGTGAGCTGCCTGCCTGCTGCAAGTCAGGTGTCGGGTGGTTGGCGCGGGCTTGGCGAGCTCAGTCAAGCAGTTGAGGGCAGCACAAAAAGTAGCCAGAAACAAGCTAAGGCAGCCTGCCAGTTATAGCTGTCCTAGGGCCAGCATGCTGTGTATACGATTCTGCAGTGCTGCAGGCATACCAGTGTTTCTGTAGTGTCTTGAGAACACTTTGACGAGATTGCGTGCTGACATTTTGAGTGGGACATGCCAGAGGGTTCCACTATAAACATAGTAAGTTTGTGGTTGATGCTTGTACACAAGTGAACATTCATCTGTCATAACGTGTGCTAGAAGTGTTAAGCCGCTCCGCTGTCCCCACACCCAGTTAATATGTCACAGTTGTACGCCCTGTATTAAGACTTTAAAAGGCTCAGAATGTGCTTCCAGTGTAGCGACACTCTTACATTTGATAAATCAGTGTATACATGCTCTGCTCAGTGTAATTGTACTATAAATACGGTTACAATAAAATTAAATGCTTGTCTAGTGTCATTGCTGTGTTTTTCTAATACAGTTTTCGTTCAGACTGAAACTTTACTGCTAAATTCCCATTAATATTTCAATTTGCAGTGTTCATCTGTGGTGTGTGTAACTTACGTTTGTATTTTTACTGTGAACAAGCTTACTGCTGCATAAATGTTCAGTTTCATGAATACTTTCTCACTTGAGTAATTCGGTTACCTATCAACTGTGTATAAGCAGAGTCAGCCTGTTAACCTCTATGTTCCTTGCCATCTCTGGTGGCCTGGTGGACTAAAGCTCCCGCTTTCACACACGGAGGGCCGGGTTCGATCCCGGCGGGCGGAAAACATTTCGACACGTTTCTTAACACATTGTCCCGTTCACCAGAAGCAAATAGGTACCTGGGTGGTAGTCGACTGGTGTGGGTCGCATCCTGGGGGGACAAGATTATGGACCCCAATGGAAATAGTTGACAGTCCTCGGATAATGCATTGACTTTTTGGGTTATCCTGGGTGATGGCTAACCCTCCGGGGTTTCTTAAAAAAATCCGAACGGAAAATCTTAATCTTATTTATCTTAATTCATTAGTGGGTTCTAGCGCCTAGTTTTAAAATTGTTTAGTAACAATTTGCAACATTATTACTTCTAGTTATAATTGTGTAAAATTGTTTTTAGACTATTTGATCAACGGATGTAGGTTTAACTTCTGATTACACCAATTTAATGATGCAGACTCGCACTGACACATATAAACACATTAAAAACGCTGGGTAACTTCTCGAAGCTGGGCCTGTGTGTGACTTTGAAGAATTTGAGGAGTGTTTATTACGACCAGCGGTGTACCACTCTCACCTATATTTACATCAACAAAAGGTATATTCTAAGTGATAAAGTGACACTTGGTGTACTTGGTAACACTTGTCTACATAGTAACGCAAGTGATGAGATTGTATAGGTATGTTCAATCTATCTACAGCTTCTGCACACTTCCTGCTTGCATACATAATAACATAGTAAGTGTGAGTTACAGGATGGACCCAAGCAAGTTCCACCACAGTGATTTATCTCATTGTCTTGTACATTACCTTAGTTTTTTCTTTTTTTTTTTAGTATTTACTGTTTACAATCTATGGTTGGGGTAAGAGGTTGTCTTCAGCATTCATTGTGATGTCTGCTATATTATTATTTCAGTGAGTACATTAGGTGGCAGTAGCCTGAACTAACTCAAGTGGAAGTTATCATTGAATTGAACCTCTTGTTTAATGTGATGTATGCAGAATTCTAATTTTATGCTCAATATTACCTACTTGTGTCTCTCTCCTCTTCTCTTCTCTCTTCTCTTCCTCTTCTTCTCTCTCTCTTTCTCTCTTTCTCTTTAGTATTTGTGATAAGGTGTAAGACCTCGCCTGTACCATCCATTATATCATTATATGTACCATATTATTAACACACATACAAGAGGTCTCTGAATGTGTTTTTGGTGGGGTGTGTGTCGTATTGAGTGGTGGTGGTCTGGGTTGAGTATGGTTGGGGTGTTCATTGAACTTGAGCACTTGTGTCTTGTGATCTATTTTGGACTTCTGACTTTGTAGTGAATATTTGCTCTTGCATAAGCTATAAGGGAAAGATAAGCGAGGAATTCTTGTGTTGTGAGTCTTACACCAGATATCATCACTGGCAAACATGGCAACTGTCATAGAGGAACCTATTTCTGCAGGTGATGGAAATGATGATAGCTTCCAGACCTTTAAAAGTAAACAAAAGAGAAAAAGCGAGAAAGGGCTAGAGCGTCGACGTAGTCAGACTCACTTGACTCGTACACAATGTGATACAAAAACGTCCTTGGTGCACAGAGGCTGCAAGAAGTCTTTCTTCAAAGGAAGAATGTGTTAAGCTGAACTTCCCTGACAACACCCCGCTGCCTGCTAAGTGTGCATGGCTAATGGAGCTGTAAACAAGCATCCTAAACTCAAGGATCCAATTTAGGAAAAACACACACAACTTTGTGTTTGTGGAACAGAATAAACTGATCAATGATCTACTTAGTACACCTTATGGGGTATTAAGCTGCTCCGACCTCCATCAGACACTCACCACTTTAAAAAATGGGTCAGTATCATAATCTTTGGATACCCTCTCTGCATGGACCCATCCCATCTGACTCTAAGTGAGCATATCATCAAGCCTAAAAGACTTAAAGGAAAATCCCAAATTATTGCCAGTTGGGTAGGTCCTGTGCCCCTCCCCCGGAATATCTGGGTGCATGGTTTACGTTTCCTAAACATCGAAGTGTACCTACCCCTAAACGTAGGTGTTACAAATGCCAGCACTATGGCCATGTTGCAGTAGACTGTGGAATACTACATTCTTGGTGTGGTAAGTGTGCTGGGAAACATTCCACTAGAGAATGCACAGTAGGCCCTGACAGCCGAAAATTTAAGTGTATTAACTGTAAAGAAGTTGGGGTTACAGTTTCCCACAAGGACTGCAGTCAGAACCCAAACAACCTTCGATGTAAACCTGATAACAGTCCTTTAATGGTAACTGAGGATGGGCCATCCAGTCTACCACAGCCAGATCTGAGACTGAACCTCTGCAAAGTGTGCAAGAACCCCACCTCACTGCAAAGGATTCTGGTGATACCAGAATGCCATCACACACACCAGCTGTGGAGGAGCTAGCCATCCCTGCTAGCACATATGGAACTACTGGTCTGCCACTACATTCAGGCTACACCTGAATATGGGGATGAGTTTGTCATTTCTCCCAATACACACAACTACAACAGTCAGACGGACACCACACAGGTAACCTCCCTGGAAATTGGAGATGAGTCAGATGCACAGGACCTACCTGCAATGAATGATGAAACAGAGAACACTAATGTAACCATGGTACCTGTTAAGGTGATAGGTGTTAAAGAAAGCACTAACCCAGAAGTGCCATCCTCCGGAGAGGCATTGGATTCGCCTGACCTTCCTCATATTATAACAACTTTCCAGAAAAAAATTGGAGATCTTGACACAGCTGACAAGTTTAATAAATATATGTAATCAGCGACTGATCTTGACATGGTGATGATGTCAGAGTGCAGCAATCTCCGTTCAGCCTCAGCTGTGAACAGAATGAC
>NW_026471229.1:0-12009 GCF_026875155.1 Cherax quadricarinatus | reverse complement strand
TTTTTTTGGGGGGAAGGGATTTTCTTTTTCTTAAATACTTCTTGCTCTGTTACAGATGACTTTATTGCTTTCAATAAAACATTTCTGAATCCCTTCACCAAATGTTCCAAATATTATCTTGCTCGCACACTAACAGCTCGTTAAATCCCAAAAGCCATTTGCCTCCACTCACTCGTATCTAAATGTTTAAATAAACGGTGCCACTAAATATTTTCAGTCTTCATTAAACCCTTTGAAAGATGCTAACTTTTAGAATTTAATTTAAAATTTATAGTTTTAGAATCTATGTTTAAAGTCGTGTAGATAAATCTAATTTTATACTTTTTTTTTGGCATATAAACCAGTGCATAAACAAATATTCAAGAATACAAGAGCTAGAGCTTAAGTTTTTGAGGAAAAAATAGAGAGGTATTTCCTAATATACATTTTATACGTATTATATAAAATACGTATTTAGTGTATGTCGATATATCTTTAGTACGAGTAAGCTACTTGTTGCTATATACATCTGTGTGTGAGGATATACATTCCAAGATATGTATATTATAACCTCCAGTGTATTTCTCGTAAAAAAATAAAATTAACGAAACATCAAAGTTCATGCATCTTTATTAATTAATCCACAGTATGTGGGAAAAAATCGCTACATGCATGAGAACTATTGCTAAATTTTTTGTAAGACAGAAGACATTATAACTACAGGGAAAAAAAAAACAGATGCACATTTAAACATAACTGCTGACAAGAACAGAACAGCAGATGTACATCAATACATAACTGCACGGAAAAACAGTTAGAACAGCAGGTCTTATGAACTATGAGAACTAAATGTATGTTATCTTTTTCACCTGTACATCGTCTACATTCCTGTACGGTTCCTCCACTTTCGTTTCTCTTCTTTCCGTATCAATTCCCTTTTCTCTTATTCGCTTACTACTTTTATAAAATCTTAATATAATATACGAAACAACACTATAAGGAATGATTATTGAATTTTTGCACTGTCAAAGAATCATAAAGTTGTGACTCTAGGGCCATGAGCTGGAGCTTATCTATGATTGAAGTACTGGGAATGAAAGAATTCTTGAGCTAAGACTCGAGATCCATGAAGAAGTCACAGAATAGGAACTATAATGGGGAAAAAAAGGCCTTTTAAGATACTAGGAATCTCCCACCACGTGGGGTCAGGAGCTAGAGGTTTTCCATGGGTTTCTTTTCCTCACTTCATAGGGAAAGAAACCCAATGGGTGAAAATACCAGAAGATAAGCATGCTTAAAAGAAAAAATTACAGCTGGCCTACTGGTCCAGTCTAGGCAGGTTCTTCTCAAACCAAATCCTCCACCTATTCCCTTCTATCCTCCGTGCTCTTAGACGCTTCCCCATATCATCAAGTTTACTGACTTTTGTTCCCTTCTCTTCATATCCATCCTTTTCCAACTCTTTCCAATCCTCTTCCAAGCTCTCCACAGGTACGTTTTCTTCAATTCATTCTATTTGTTGTCACTGCATATGCTTTCCATCCATCCTCATCCCATCACTAGCTCTCCCTATCCTCTATAAATTAAATAATTATTGCATTTTGTTTAACAGTATTATTATTACAAATGTAAATTGCATTAAAATGGGTACTGGGCAACCAAACCTACCTCCATACTTCCCTCGGTTGGCTGACATACTCTAATTACCTGTAACTCTTCTGTGCTAGGTAAATAACTACGCTGGATGGGATGGGTTGATGCAGGATGGGATGGACAGCGACTGGGGACAATAACGGGGATGGGAGGGCAGTAGATGATGAATGATAATGATGAAAGTGGAGGTTGCAAGCACTTGGATGGGTGGCGTGTAATTGCGAAATGATATACAATACCGACAAGTTGATTATCAAAACCATGTGCAACAGTTGGTCATCTTAATTCTTAAAATGTTTCGCCTACACAGTAGGCCTCTTCTCAAATTCAGAGACGACTATATATGGAGACAGCAGAAGTAGTGGCAAGGAGATCAGTCCAGCAATCCATCACCTAATGTGAATGTGGTTGGTTACTGCATGTCCTCCTATGGACCAGATAAACCGTGTCTCACAGACCATACCATATTTCAGCTATCTTGTCTTACAGGCTATTCCCACAAGGTACATCTCGTTGGTTACTCCTTACAAGGATAGTATATCCAAGTTTATTCACTAGTGGCCATGTTCTACAGGAAGCTCCTTACAAGGCTAGTTCTACAATGGTTTCCTTCTACAGACTACAGTTCCCTCAAGTGTGCAGGCCTCTCTGATCATATGCACAAGAATTTAATGACTTCACAAGGCCACTAACATGCTAACCTACTTTGTTGCAGAAGGCTCATTAATTCATGCACCTGCAAAGTCATTAGAGAAGCTTGCTAAAGTTGACAGAGATCTTTTTAAAAGTATCAATACTGGATGCATTCTTTGCTGCATAGTTTATGTCGCTACACAAGCTTAAAGTGCTTGGTCAACCTAATAAGATGAGGAGGAAAATTTATTCTTACTAAATCGCCTCAAATCTAGTCACGTACCTATGTGTAAAACCTAAATACCAAATCTACCTTCATTTATGAACCTGTTTGTCTGCCCCACTCTGCCACCAGGTCACCTGACATCCAGTGAACTACCAGTCTGCCCGATCATCATTACCAAGTCACTTGACCTGCTAGTCTATGTCTTGCTACCAAGTCATCTGATATTTAGTCACGGTCCTCTATGTTTGACAGTCTCTAACCTCCCTCCAGAGAGAGAGCATTCAATTTATCTTTTCGAACTGGTAATCACTGAATTTTTGCCCATTTCATAGTTATATTTATGGAAATCTCTTAACTTAGTGATCACAGAGCACCTGAGGAATGATAATTAATCAAGGATGATCCAGAGAAAACAAGTGCTGGCATCCCCCATGCACCTGAAAAATTTAGATAATAGGTTGCATTATCCAGTCACCTGATATCCAGTCGTATACCTGTTTGTCCGACTCACAAATTAAGCTAGCGCATTTGCGTTATTTAACACTGCATCTCTGTTATTCTGAATGACTATATTACTTGCCAGAAATTTGCATATCATATATTTCAGCAAGTATTATAATGTGCCCTGGTCCGCTGTGTAGAAAGCGGGGTTATTATGCCCGTCAAGAGAGATGGGATATTTCTACTGGGGCGGAACTTAGACTTAAGCTGACCGCTCAGTGGAACTCTGGATTACATGACAGTAATTTCGCTGACTTACAGCCTACCTCATCAAAAAAATGTATCCTAAAATGTAAAAATTTAGTTTCTCCACACTACCGAAAAAATGAGTTAGTTATGACGGCAAGGTTAGAACCAATTTCAGGTTGAGGGCAACGATGTCTTACATTTCCAGATTTTCATTCAAACTCCACTACACTGTTGTACGTTTCTATTTGGATAGTTGGTTCACGGTGTGCTTTTAATGTATCTCCCCTTATTATCTGCCCACTCAATATTTTGTGTGACGATAGAGCTATTGGACTCCAAAATTTTCTCATTTTTCAGTCACCTGGATGATCAGCAGCTATCAAATGTATGAGCATAATTTTTGTCCAATAAGAATTGAGTAACGATGTTGACAAAATCGGGTAAAATTTAGATGCATTTCATAGCGAGCTTACACCCTGTTAAACGTTCTGCTGCGTTGGTTGAGCTTATACCCTGCAAAAGTTTAGCTGCGCTGGGCGAGCTTACACTTTGTTAAACGTTCTGCTGCGTTGGTTGAGCTTATACCCTGCAAAACGTTAAGCTGCGTTGGGCGAGCTTACACCCTGTGGGGAATACCGAGAAAGAGACATCGGCCGCACAATGAGCTCTGTGTGCGAACTCTGCGGAAAGTTGTTATCAGAGAAGAAACTACGTGGAACTGGCGGAAGAGCAGAGGCGGCCCCGTGTCAACTACTACAAATTTTTCACAACTTTTTCGCTCGACCTGCAGCAAGGTAAGTTAGGAGTCGTGCCTAGTGACTTAGTGCTCTGCCTCACCTCCATTTTCAGTCTGGCATCCTGCCAGTCTTGTTTTTTATCTTTAAGCTACGTGGGCCACATTTTTGGAGGGGAACTCCTCTATTTTTTTATGCTGATATATGCGGACGTGAATGTGCTAATGAAACTTCAAGAAAAATGACTTTCGTCTAAGTATAAGAAGGTTGTATACATTGGGACTTGCGTATCTATCAGTGTATATACGCTGAGAGTTTTCTTTAATCTCTATTTTAGGGATTAAGGAGTTCTTGGCTGGTGATCTATAGGTTAAATGCAGCTTGAATGAGACGAGAGTACATGGGAAAGGCAGAGAGCAGAGGACATGGGAGTACATTCCGAAGCTATCTGGATTAAGAACTATAGCGTATCATGAAGATGTACAAATTATAGATAAATAAGAAGGCTCTCACGACACTCTTGTATTCGATGTGTTTTAAATCCAATTCACAAATAAACCATTTCAAAGAATAACACTATAAAATAAAGAAGATTACTGATATGAAATTCTTGATTACTATAGGCACTCAGGAATGATCCGGGAAAAGGGAGGGAGGGATAGCTTCCATTCCTTGAATCAGAAGCCCTTCCTTGAAGGAGCATCGTCCCATAGTATAACATCACATAGCATGGCAGCACATAGCCTGAGGTACGTAGACAGTGTATGTTTACGAATGTCTGCTCCCTTCAGTCCATTTTCTGTATTTGACTGAAGAAGCCTACTGGGCAGGCGAAACTTTTCAGTAAACAATGATACCCAACTTTTACACATGTGTCTTGCTCATCAACGTAGACAATGGCAAAACCAGACAAGTGGAATAAAACCAATATTAGAAGGGGAATCCTTTTATATTTTCATAAGGCCATCCTGGGCTAAACTGAAAAAGGGACCCTCTGCTACTGTATATTTCCACATAGCTTAACATCACATTCATGGCCGAGTACCAGACCTGGTCATTGACAGGACTCTGCACAGTGTGCTGACAAATGAAGGTTGCAGTGGTGATGCAGATATTAATCCAGCAAGTCATCAAGAAGCACAAAAATACATGTAAAGTCCCTTCGTCTCGTGAGGGGAGAATCCCACAGATGCAATTAGCTGTCCAGGGGATGAAGCAATGCAAACTGAGCTTCACAGGGGCGGGGAAGGAGCGAGGACAGAAAAGGGGAGAGATGAGAGAGAGAGAGAGAGAGGAGATGAAAGACGAAAGAGAAAGATGAGAGAGATGAGAGAGAGCGAGAATAAGAAAGGGGGTGGGGAAAAAGGAAAGGGCCCAAAGCAAGGTAGACTGCAAAATGGCAGTAGGACAATAGAGAAAACAGGGGAGGAAACAAACTAGGATAATAGACCAAGATGAAAAGAAAATGTAAGGGCAAACAAAAAAAAATGTGAAAGGAACAGAGCCGAAGAAACAGTAAGGAAGACAAGAAGAAGAAAGGGAAAGGGGAAAAAGAGTGGGGTGAGGTTCCTCTCGTTTTTATTTAATGGATTGATCCCTCAGGGTTTGAAGCTGTCATGTGTACCTCGAAATCGTAATTTTTTTTTAACAAAGGATAAGAACCACAAGTGTGAAGGAGGTATTCTAGCAATTTAATAGGAAGTCTTGTTAGTTTTCTAATACTCCAGAAGTTGAGGGATGATTTCTTTTAGCTTTGTTAATTTTCTTAATACTGTTTACGTTTGAAGGATGAATTCTAACAATTAGCTTTGTTAGTCATTCCAGGATCATAGAAATATAAACGTTGCGGAGGTCCAATAAACCGATGGCCCCTATGACTGGCTTGAATATTTCTACAAAGGATGTAGACATCAACGTTAACTGTAGGTAATTCAAAGGAAGGTGTGTGGAGGCTTGATATTCCGTGCACTGAACTCCAGATATCTATCTGACAACGAGTTTGTGTATGTAACAGTATGTGAAATATGTAAAACAGCGGACACGAGTTCAGTAACACTAAATAAAACCTTAAGGTTTTTGTAGCGTTTCCAAGAAAGGAAAGATAGATCAGTTACTTAGATCAAGAGCCCTTCCCAGCATCAAGGCACCCACTCCCACTGAAGGGATATTATAAGCAGATCAAAGGTACCGTATTTTCGGTATATAAGGCACGCTTTTTCCCCATGAAAGTTCGAAAAAAATACCCTACGACTTATGCTCAAGTTTTAGGGTCACGGGTAGGCTTTGGGGGTTTCGTTTTAGCAGCTGTTTACTAACGTTACAGTTGTTTGGAAACATCGTGCCAGCAAGGAGGAGGAACTTATTGCGCCTTATATGCCGGAAAATACGGTATATAATGCAGTAGGTTCATGAAACAAGATACATTTTATACATGCGTCTTATTAGCAAATTGATGATATTACGTACCTTTGATCTAATTGCACTCGTCAAACACATCAATTTCGTTTGGATACTGATACAAAGAATACCCCGATTTGTTGTTTGTTTACACGCCTACCGAAGTAAAAAGACTTCTTACATTACTGACCACTGCTTAAAATCATCGTAAACCTACCCCACTTCCACCGCCACTGAATTACATCTCCACCAATAGACCCTCCTATGCTTATAATAATAATAATTTTTAATTTCTATAAGTACATATACACGTTATACAGACCTAGCTGACATCAGTGATTATAGAATCATTTGTTAGCAGAGCATTTCGGGCAAATTAGGTTTAAATTTTGTTTTCCCGGATGGGACCCCGCAAGTACTACCACTCTTTCACTACTTCCACTTACCTGGATTTCCCAATAAACGAATCCTTTTCATTTCTGGTGGGGCCCCAAAGTCTTTTCAATAAATAAAGACACCAGGTATTCACCAAAGGACATTATTCTAATTTTCTTCACTCATAATTATCAACGTTATTACACCTTTTTACCTGTGAAAAAATGGCAAAATCTTGCTAACAGAGGTGTCGACATTCAATGAGAAGCATAATATATATATATATATATACCAAAATCGTTTGACCTAACGAAAAAAAATATATTTCACTGTGTTTGTTTAGTATTAAATTACTGTAAACAAATCTAAAATATATTTAGCTGGGTTAGGCTAAAATAAATTGTTCTTGTTATAATAAGGTTAGGTAAGTTTTCTAAGATTCTTTTGGTGCAAAATTAAAAAATTTACATCAACATTAATGAAAAAAATATATATTTAAAGTATAAGAGAAAATTTCAGAAAGGACTAAATTTTAAATGAGTTCTTGCTAATTGACCAGTTTTACATATTCGCACGACATTATAATATATCATATACTATATATATATATATATATATATATATATATATATATATATTATATATATATAGTTAGTTCCAATAATACGAGACTTTTCTGTCCAAGTGGTGCACTTAGGCTGCCAGACAGGCCGTATGAACGAGGGTTAACTCCTGGCAAAGAGAAAATATAACTGTCCAGGTAAAAACTGTTCTTCCGGCCTACTAGTTATTTACACTTTGATGTACCCACAAGACTTCAGCATCTTCAGTTTTTTGTTTTTTTTTTTCGGGTGGGAGATGATGAGGGCGAGAGAGCCAGGGGTATATAAGGAGGAAGGGAAGCCAACCTTTCTCACTCGTGCATTTGTCTAACCTTTTTTTCTTAAAGCTACGTACTGGGTTTTAGTGTTTTTTTTCTAAATAGGCTCAGAAACACCTGTCATGTGTTGACTGGAGTGGAAATAAATTGTATAAAATACCGACACGATGAAAAAATAATATGATTCTTTATTGACTGTTTCGCCCATACAGTGGGTTGGGTTTTATCAAGTCACAAACAGGTCTACCTTCCCACCCTATAGATAATCATGTACTCTTTGCCCAGTTAGATCTGTTTGTGACTTTATGAAGTTCACTGTGTGGGCGAAATGTAGATAATAAACAATCACATTATACCGCATTTGTGTCTATTTTTTCACCGTTGATTGGGGTGTAACGAGGGAGAACTATCAATATGACAGCCTTTTACAATACATGTTTCCCAAAGAATACATTTCCCATAGTAAAAAGAAGATCGAAATAAAAATCTTCACGTGTCTCTGTATTGAGCTGATACAGCCAACGTCTGGGGAAACTCCCTTAACCTATGTAACCGATTTCTGAAGCTTCTCAAGATGTTTTTCTTCATGACCTCATGACGGTTTTTTCCACTCGCCCATAACCCTTATTTCTCCTAGGGCAAGAAAGAACAAGGGGTGCAAGCTGATAAATAAGACACATGTACAGTAGGCTTTTTCAGTCAAGTACAGAGGTGCCTGATGACGACTGTTGTACAAGCGAAAAATTTCGGTAGTAAAAATAAGCAGAGGTGTAACATACGTGTCTTGTTCATAAACTTGTCGGTATTGTATGATATTAACATTATGAAGCAGTGCAAAGGTTGAAAGAAGATAGACTAAGGTAAAGAGAGGGTATGGGAAGGAGAAAGCGGAAGAGAGCAAGGGGAAAAAAAAAGACAAAGGGGTTCAAGAGGCAAGAGGCATCAAGCGATCAAAGAACATAAGAACATGTAGATGAATGGTTCAGAGAACCGCCCATGTTGATAAATTAGACACATGTGCAACTCTTGGGTATCTTTATTGAGGAAACGTTTCGCCACACAGTGGCTTCATCAGTCCATACAAAGGAGAATCTTGAAGAACAGGAGGAGAATGAGGTAATCAGTCCCTCAACCTTGAGTCGATGTGGTCAGTCCATCAATCTTGAATAGATTACCTCATTCTCCTCCTATTCTTCAAGATTCTCCTTTGTATGGAATGATTGAAGCCACTGTGTGGCGAAACGTTTCCTCAATAAGATACCCAAGAGTTGCACATGTGTCTAATTTATAAACATAAGAACATAAGAATGGAGGAACACTGCAGAAAGCCTACTGGCCCATGCCAGTTACAATGCCATTTACAATCCAGAAGTTTTCGTCTGGATTATAAACGACATTGAGAGTTTATTAATGCAGATCTTAGCTAGGTAGATAGCACGTTGGGCACTCATTAGCTTAAGACTCCAGTTTGAATCCCTACACTCAATCAGTTCTCATATGTAATTTTTTTTTTTCATATGTTTTTGCTAGATAAAATTAGTCCAGTCTACATAACCCAATATCCCTTAATTAGCACATAATTTAGAATAATATAAGGAACAATACCGTGGCAGGAAAAAAAATACACAACACGCACGCGGATAAAACTTTTTGAATGCGGATTATATGTCCGTGGGAACACAATATTGACGGATTGTAAGCCTTTGGAATAGTAATATATTGTACATTGATTCGTCTCGTTACACGGAGTATTCGTGACTGGTGATGTACAAGTGATATATAGCCTTCATTACCCTCGTGCTGTCTTTTAGGATTTAAACCTATGAAGTTAACCAATAATCTCATTATAGAAATAGGTTACTTGAATCATGGGGAAGTGATAAATCTATAAGGATGTTGAAACATCTGGGTAACGGGAGGTAATCAGGTTTGATTAAGGGAAAAAAGGGAGAGATCAATTCCTATTTCTTATATAAGGGAAAACCTTTCACAAGGCACTTCCCTGGGAAAGGGTCAGATCTATATTATTTTTTTATTAATAGTACATCGGCTGTTCCCACTAAAGCAGAGTGCCAGAAAAAAGGAGAAACATTTCATCATTTACTCCATCACTGTTTGACAGAGGAGTCCTACATACATTTTAAAAAACTAAAACATATTAACACCCCTCCTTCATAGTGCAGCCACTGTACTTTTCACCTCCAGGTCGAGGCTAACCGGTTTCCCTGAATCCCTTCTTTAAATGTTACTTTGCTCACACTTCAACAGCACGTCAAACCATAAAAAGCATTCGTCTCCACTAGCTCCTAAAACGCTCACGCACGCTTTCTGGAAGTCCAAGCCCCTCACACAAAGCCTCCTTTACCCCGTCCCTCCAACCTTTCCTAGGACGGGCCCCTAGCCCGCCTTCCTTCCACTACAGATTTATACACCCTCCAAGTCATTCTGTTTTGTTCCATCCCCTCTAAATGTCCAAACCACCTCAACAATCCTTTTCTTGTCCTCTAGATAATATTTCCCTCGACACAAACCCCCCTGCCTCAGCTACTCTTGTAGTAACATTCACCACCCCTGCTTCACACCCATATTAAGACGTTAGTACCACTATAATCTCCACATTTCCCTCTTTGTACCATGGAGAACGTTGTTCGTCTCCATTTGACTCCTTTGGGGCTCCACTCACCTTTTCCTCATCAGTTCTATGATTCACATCGTCTTTCATAGACCCATTGTGACAAGTCCACTTCAATTCACTTCCTCCATACTCCCTCCCTCCAATCTGATATCCAATTTTTATTACCTATTTCTTTTGTTATCATACCTTTACTCTTTCCTATGATCACATTTAATTTCCTTCTTTTACATTTCCTTCCAAACTTTTTTCACCAACCACTGCAAATTCTCTTCAGAATCTCCCAAAAGCACTGTGTCATCGCAAAAGCATGTGTGACAACTCCCACTTTGTGTTAGAGTCTTTATCTCATAATTCCACACCTCTTGCCAACACCCGAGCATTCACTTCTCTTACAACCCCATCTATATAATATATACTGAAGACCATGATGACATCACACATCCTTGTCCAAGGTCTATTTTACTGGAAAATAATCTTCCTCTTTCTTACATACTCTAACCTCAGCCTCACTTTCCTGATAAAAACTCTTAACCTCTTACAGTAACCTATCACTTGTTCCATACATTTGCAAGATTTGCCACATTGCTAACCTGTCCACCCCATCATATGCTTTTTCCAAGTCCATAAATGCAACGAAAACCTCTTTACCCTTATCTAAATACCTATATGCTTCAACTATATGCTTCACTGTAAACACTTGGTCTACACACCCCCTACCCTTCCTAAAGCCTCCCTGTTCATCTGCGATCCTGCTGTTTTACTCTTATTTTTCAATAATAACTACCATACACTTTACCAGGTATACTCAACAGACTTATACCCCTATAATTCTTACATTCTGTTGTCCCATTTGCCTTTATACAAAGGAACTATGAATGCTCTCTGCCAATCCCTAGGTGCCTTCCCCTTCTTTCGTACATTTATTAAATAACAGCACCAACCATTCTAAAACAATATCCTCTACTGCTTTTAGCATTTCAGTTTTGATTCCATCACTTTTCTTACACTTCATTGACGTGAGAAATCATAAAACCATTAGAGGTTCAATATTTTTTTTACAGTGGTTGCTTTGCATATTGTGATATCACCTGTTTACTGTGGTCTAATTGCATATTTATAACATTGCACAGCTTCTGATGATGCACTGAAAGTGTTAAAGTTCTTGAGCTAAACATTTTTCTTGCACGCGCACACACAAACAATGTATACTATATATATATATAATATATATATATATATTAATATATATTATATATATATATATTATATATATATATATATTATATAATATATATATCCACACACATCACAATGCCGTGGCTGGAACAAAACGCAAATAGCACACACACAGGAGAGGGAATTAATGGCGACGTTTTGTTCCGACTTGTCACTGATACAAGTCGGTCCGAGGACGTTGCCATTACTGTTTTTCTCCTTATTGAGGGTTATATATGTATATATAATTTTAATGTGAAATGGGAGTTGGTTGACCCTGGATGCTGGTATGGTGACGAGTTTATCCTCATTCCAAAGACAAGTTACCACGATCTAGAGAGTGAATCGTCTCTCATTACATGAACGACCCAACTCGGGTTTAAGGGACGGAATGCGTTACAATCTTGGGACAAAGTTCCGCGAGTTTTGGCCTGACTGATTTTTGACTCCGGTAATGACCAGAGTTGACTTTTTTGTTAGACTGAGTTCCTTGTGTAGCGTGAATGAGGTGGGGAATAGCGTGGATAAAGTGAGGAATAGCGTGATGAGGTGGATAATAGCGTAAAGGTGGATAATGACATAGATAAGGTGG
>NW_026471228.1:0-11606 GCF_026875155.1 Cherax quadricarinatus | reverse complement strand
AAATTGGGGGAAGGGTTTTTTTTAAAAGGGAAAATTTAGATTATGGATTTAAAAAGGGCATATGTAGAGTGGATGGGGGAGAAGTGGATGTTTCAATATATGGGAATAGTTCAAATGTGGTAATGGAGGTTTTGAGGATATGAGGCTAAGTCAGGATTGTGAAAGGGGAATTTGGGAAAAGGGTCGACAGGGTTGTGGTAAATGTTCACCATGGGTTGAAATAATGATGGGGTTTGGGGAAGGAAAAAATGTGGAATCAAATGAAAATGGAATGACAGAGTTCCTTTTTTGGGTTGTGCTTAGGGAGATTCTAAAGAAAATTGCAAAGGAGGGCGGTTTGGGAGTGTGTGTGGAGAAAGTTAAGTGAACATAGAAAGGAAGTGATGGGGTATCAAATATTTGTAAGAAAAAATTGGATATAAATTGGGAGGAGGATTTGGGAAAGAATGAAGTTTAAAAATAAGGGAGTTGGATTGGTGTCAGCTGGGGATTTTAAAGGTGGGGTTAATTGAATTGTGAAGGAGGGCAAAAGGGGGGTTTGTTGAGGTTTTGGGGGAAAAAATTTTAAGGGGAAGGCAAAGGGGGAATGAGGGGAGATGTATAAATCTCTAAAAGGGGGAAGTTGGTGTTCAAAAGTTGGGGGCGAGGAGGGTTGAGGGGGTGGGGGAGGGGTTGCTTTACAAGGGTGTGTGGTGAATTTAGAAGGAGTGGAATGGAGTAGGTTTTGGGAATGAAAGTTTGTAAGGGCAGAGATTAATTTTTTTTTTGGAGAAGAACCCCCAAAGAAATTAGTAAGTGTATTTTTGTAGGAGGAAGGGGGGGTATTTGGGGGCCCTGAAATTGGATATTAAAATTTTTGGGGGGGCGGAAAAAACGGTGTTGAGCATGAAAATATATGGAATGAAAAAAGTTGTTAAGGGGGTATTATATATATATATATTATATTATATATATAATAATATATATATATATATATATTATATTATTTTATATATAGGGAAGTACCACCTTATAGCTGGAAGGGGGGGACCCTTTCATCCTCAGAGAAGACAATAAACGTTCCTCAGAGAAAATAAGGTTCTCCCGGAGCTGTTTGAATATTTTCTTCTCCTACCCCCCCCCTATATATTTTTTTTTTTTATGTGAACATTTATTAGAAAAACAAAATACATTTACAAAAAAAAAAACATAAACATGAATACAATGGCACAATGTATCAAAGATGTGAATTTTCCTCCAGTCCTCCGAGGCTGGACGTGGAGCCAAGTAGGGCAGCAAGCATTTCCCCTCTGGATGGGACGCTGAGGCCTGGAACATGAAGTGGCTGCCCTTGGGCCCCTGGTGGTGTCGATGAGTCTGGAACCCAATTCTTTAAGGAAACGTGTGGGCATTTTTTCCCCATGATCCCAAGGTCTCTGATCCCATGGGACAAATTGATACTGTTGGCTAATGTCCCTGTACTTGTGATCTTGTACTCCTTGTGGTCAGCAGGCTCCTCCCGTCCCCCACACTGTGATGGATATAGGTGTCAGCCAGTGTGGACACACAGGTATAGTCCCATGCTAAGGCTTGCCATTCTTCCAAAGGATAGATGGTGATCCGTCGGGGCGGTTTGCGGGGTTGTGGGTATTGTTTGCTGCAAGTGATCGTGGCCCCCTCTCGGCAGGGCATCCGCTGTAGCAAGGGTTCTCTTATGATGTCGTTGACCTCATTGTGTCTTGCATGCCAGCCCTTGGTTTGGAAAACAGTTAAGCCATGGTAGACCGTATTGGTCTGTTTGCACTTGCCGCAATAAAACATTATATTCTGTGTGAATTGGGGCAGCAAGGCGCAGGCCACTGCAATACGGAGGGTCTTAGGGTCGAGTCGCGTTCCCATTCCCGATTGGGAACTGTTTGGAGAAGTCCCCGAGTGAGGTGCACTCACAGCCTGGAGACGGGGCAATCTCCTATCTGATGTTGCGGCCCTGAGCATGTTGGCAAGCACCTTTTAAGCAATTGGGCTATCCCAGCTTGACTGTTTGTGACCCCATTGCTGCACTGGGGTTTTGGGTTTGCTGGAGCAGCAAGAGTCTCCCATTCGGTGATGGCACTGACATAGTTTGGGTCTTCTATTCCTGCTGAGTCACTGAGGGTGTCAGGAAGAATTTGTCTTATCAACTCGTTTGATGCAATGGAAGAGGATAGGAAAGCTGGTAGAGCAATCTGGGAGGATCTGCGTATTTCCCAGCCCTCCAAGCCTGACCGGAAGTGAGGCTTGCAACCACTGTCCATCGTCAAGGGAAAGATTCAATACACTCTTAGCATGGCCCTCAGGAGAGAGTCATATTCCTTGGGTTTGGACTGCTGAAGGCTGGGGACATCTCAGAAAATAGGTAAGTTTTGGGGTTGACAGGCACCTGGTGAGTAGGTAGAAGGATCGTGTGTGTCAATGTCTTTCATCCTGCTTTCCATCGTTCGGAGGTCTGAGACTTTTTTCCTAGGATCAGATCGATGGCATTGGACCCAAGAGGAGCACCGAGGAGAGTGTATTGGCTGGTTCAATGGCTCGTGCTCCTGGTTAAACGGGATAATATTCTGGATCATCTGTTGATTGGGAGAAAACTATTTCACATTTGGTGGGGTTTAAAGAAAGGCCCAGGCTTTCTCCCATGTCTTTAATTTTACTGATGCCTCCAGGAGAGATTCTGTTGTGCCAAACAGGGTACCGTCGTCCAGGAACCAGATATTGAGCTCGCTGGAGAGTGCCTCCGTGACTTCCTTGATGACCAAAACAAAATGAAAGGGGGCGAGGGGTCCCCTTTGCAGCCCTCACACGAGTCAATTTCATGGTCCCCAAACAATATGTTTGGAAGTCACAAATTAAACGATTCTATGAAGGGGATAAAGGAAGGGAAGTTTCTATAAACTGCTTGGGGAGCGCATCCCTTCTGACTGAGTTGAAAGCATTGGCAAAGTCAATTTTTACCAAGGCTTTTTCATAGGACATGTTTTTGATATATACTTGTGCTGCGTGGGCAGTGCTTCACAGCCCTGTTGAACGCCGAAACCGAGCTGAGTTGGTTTCGCATTGCAGCAGCCTCTTGATACCCTTCTTACTGCAGCCTTGGCGACTAGGCGCCGAAGGGTGTTACCCCCTGCATTTGGGGCCCGATTCCGCCCTCCTTTTTCCGGAGGGGACACAATGAGGCACCAAAGAAAAAGGGTTGATTGGGCCTCTGGGACACCCAGCCAGGCACAGGTTGGAAAATTTGGTGAGTTTTAGACAGCAGCCTCTCTGAAACCTCACCAAGTGCTGGATTGAGTATTTGTTTTAAGTGTTGAGGCCTTTAAACCGGGGAAACTCCTGCTGAAAACCCCGTGGAAATGACATAGCAGCTTTTTTACACATCAGCATCTGTAAGGTTAGATGTTCTTCGCCTGCTGCAATGTCAGGGAGGTCAATGTTGGTACTGGGAGCCCCGGGTGGATGTTTGTCCTTCAGAGCTTGCGCCGTGCTGACGTCCTTGGGAGCGATGGTATCCTCACGGTTATAAGTCTCAAAGCTCCAATAGTATTACCCTCTTCTATTTTTTTGCTAATTTGGGCTCTGATTTTTGAGGTGTCGGGTGTCCTGTTGTTGGCATTTGGCCCGGCGGGTGTTTGTCCCTAGGGGGGAGACGGGCGAGGTTGTCATCCCTTGGGAATGCATTTATTGCCCTAATAACATGTGGGTTTCTAGTGACTTGTCCCTCCTTGGTGGGACAGCCAAACAGGCATTGCCAAAAAGCAGCAAGTTGTGCCAGGATCTGTTGTTTGAAGGAGCATCGTTGACTTTCTTCAGAAGGTCAGTGAATTTGCTAGAGCTTGGAGGGCGAGCTGCTTTGGGGATGTGTGTCAGAGTCCTGGTGGATGTTAATTTGATTGCAGATTTGAGGTCCTCTGTAGAGGTGAAGTCACGGTAGCTGTCAGCCCTGTCTGCTGGGGGAGACTGTTGGTTGTTCTCATTTGGAGCCCTCCTGGAGCCTAGACATCTATTGTGTGCACGGATGTTGCCAGATGTGGGATTGAGTGCACATTCCCTGTGGCACACCCGGAGATGCCTCGTGAACGACAGCTTTGGCTCTGTCGTGAAGATTCCTGGGGAACCCGCGACTACTTGTGACATTGCTGATATCGTGGGGGTGGGAGGGCGCCAGCTGTGGGGTGACGGGTGAAGGGCAGCATGGATGCATGGGGGATGAGGGTGGGGGAGTAGCGAGCGGCGGAACTTGTAATTGGTGGGGCACTAAACGGCAACACCCTTGGTCAGGAAGTCAGTGGGCCTAGGCTGGGATGAGGGGAGGGGATCTGGGATGGGGGATGGGGGGGAGGGAGTGGCCCTGTGTGCTCGCTCAAGACGCACATCACTGACTAACTTTTACTAATTGTTATACACTTATTGTTCCATTTTAGAAAAAAACCCTCGCCATTTGGCACACTAATCACCATGCTCACACTATTAACCGAGGTGTTCTTCTGTTCACCATCCAATGACCGTGTCGTGGGCGGCCACTTCCTTCCCCAACCCACGACCCCGGCCGATCACAGATGTAAAACAAAACCTCCTCCACACCTCCACTGCCAGGATTATATTATATATTATATATATATATATATATATATATATATATATATATATATATTATATATATATATATATTATATATATATATATGCAAAACAGCCACTGTGAAAGAATAGAGAAATTCGAAGCGATTTCGTGACTACTCACATTATCAAGGAACAATGAAAGTAATGCATCAAAGGAAGGCATATAAAGGGTCTAGCCCACACCTCTCTATAACATCCCACAACAAAGCAACACCTGATGCACGACTCATAAGAAAGGGAACACTGCAGCAGGCCCGCTGGCCCAACTAGACAGGTCCTTTACACAACCAGGTATATAAAGGGCATATAAAGGGTCTAGCCCACACCTCACTATAACATCCCACAACAAAGCAACACCTGATGTGCGACTCATAAGAAAGGGAACACTGCAGCAGGCCCACTGGCCCAACTAGACAGGTCCTTCACACACCAGGTAACTCCAGGTACCCAAGAATTAAGAATTTTAAAATTCTTGGGTAGAATAGCTTGTTGGTGGGTTTTGTGAAGGACCTGCCTAGTTGGGCCAGCGGGCCTGCTGCAGTGTTTCCTTTCTTATGAGTCGCACATCAGGTGTTGCTTTGTTGTGGGATTGTTCCTTGATAATGTGAGTAGTCACGAAAGCGCTTGGAATTTCTCTATTCTTTCACAGTGGTTGTTTTGCATATTCTGAAATCACCTGTTTACTGTGATCTTATTGCTATATATTATATATATATATATATATATATATATATATATATATATATATATATATATATTATATATATTATATAAATTTATAATAAATAAATAAATAAATAAATAAATAAATAAATATCCTCTCTCGAAATCTTGCATCCACATTCATCATGTTTAGTGAATTGTTTTAGAGAAAACTGCCATAACTGACAATCACTAAGCGGTTACACTTGCAATAATGGCTATCAGATAATTATTACACTTTCGTTTATTTTCTAAACTTAATGGTCTTTGCTTATTATCATATTATTTCAGATAATTACATAATAATAACTAATTGTAATTACTTATTTTATACTTTATGTTCTTTGTTTATAATTATAATAAATATTGTTAAACTTTATAATAGTTGCATATCAATGGTATACAATATCGACACGAAGATGAATAAGACTCATGCAACATCTGGGAATCTTTAATTTGATGGTACAATACCGTAACTGGAACAATACACAAATAACTCGTACATAGGAGAGAGAGAGGAGCTGACGACGACGTTTTGGTCCAACTTGGAGCATCAACAAAAGTAAACTCAGAAGGGAGAGTATGTGGCATTTTTACATAGTCCACCAGAGGGAACAAGAGAGATAGTACTACCATGTCCCTTTCTTCTCTGCTGGCCTATGTATACTGCCACCTTCTTTCCCTTCTGTTAGTGTGACTTTGTAAATGAATCGAAACGTCGTCGTTAGCTCCTCTCCCCTATGTGGGGTTATTTATGTATCTAATTCTATTGTATGGATAAAGCACTGCTGGGCGAAACATTTACATATTAAAGATACCCAGATGTTGCATACACTAACACTCTGCTACACTGCCTTTCTATCTTCTTTTTCGGCAACTTCACCTTTCAGCGAGTTAACACAAGGCATTTTGGACCATCCGGTTCCCGTGTGGTTTTTTTTTAAAATCGGGCCCGATCTTTGCCTTGGGCTCTGTCCCCCTCACTCCTCGAGGGTAGGCTATCTTAGGGGCTGACCTTCATAAGTCAGCTGACTTAGGATGTTTAAGGCTACCACCAAGGAAAGTCTTTCTTGTTAAGGCAACTTCTCTGTGTCAGATGTACCTTCCTGGACATCATGGCACGAATACAAGTACAAATACGTGTCGTTGACACTCAAAAGCCTAAGAAGGAAATTCTCGAATGCATTTGTTCAAATTCAGCTATTGCACCAGTGGAAGTTTTTCAGACCCACTCTGGGGCAGTACTTCTCCTCTCCTCTGAAGGCGAGTTACTCCAACTGCTTAAGCATGAAGTTCTTGATAGAAAGTATGTGCCTTCCTCTACCTCTACAAAAACGCCTACTTCATCTCTCCTACAGGGCTCAACCATTTCGAATAACCCAGTGGTCAGCTCACCTCAGCCCGATGATTTAATACCTGCCCCTAACCTTGCCCCTAACATAGGTGCTTATCCTTCCGCTATTGCAGCTGATCCTATGGAACAAGAACTTTCCCAGGGTACTCCACCTGACCTACCAAATTTTCTCTTGGGGCCCCACGGTTTTTTCCCTTTTACATCATGTGCCTCTGCTTCCTGTTAACTGGGAATATCACACCTTAGTTATCCGATGATGACTCTAATGCTTCTGTTTATATTACCACCAGTGAGGATGGTGACATGGTCAGTACGTAAGCAACTACTCAGAATTACACTCCTCCCCTTGATGAGAGCGTGTATTTCAATTGTTATGTTACTTGCAGACGTCCACCCTCTATCTGCAGTACATGCGCAAAGTGCAAGAAATAATGGGGATTACAATTTTCCAACTAAATGTTCAACATTTCTTTAATAACCGTTACCTCCTTGAAGTTGAACTACATAATTACAACCTTGACGTTATCCTCCTGAATGAGACAGCTGCGGGAGTTGATCAACATATCAAATTACATGGTTACTCTACTGTGGAGAAATCGAGAGGACCCATAGTGGCGTGGGCTGTCCTGGTTAAATTTAGGCTATGAGTTTCGAAATATTCACGTTGACGAAAGATAAAATTATTGCAATTGAACTGACATCTTATGGCCAACTACTGATAGGAACTGGATATTTCCCCCGAGACAACCATATATAGAGTCCATTCCCCAACATCGATATTGAGCAGAAATATTCCACAATTCTGGCGGGAGATTTTAACGCCCATCACCTTGCACTCTTTAATTGTGGAGCTGGTAATCCGCTGGCGACTTGAAGGGAAAAAAAATTATTTAATATTTTGACAGCCAGAAATCTGTCGTTTCAAGGCCATCGCAGCCCTACTCCTGGTGGGAACGTAGGTTCTGATCATCCCTGTTATAAAAAGCTACAAGCTTCTCCTTTTTAGCATACTGTCCCTCCTAAACCCAATCTAAACACCCTTGGATTTGACCCCTTAAAGAGCTTTTCTTGATAACGACAAAAATTGTTTCGTTGGAAAATTTGCCTTCCCCTGCAATTGGGCGCGATTAGCTCCTCCACAGCCGAATACTTGTTGCCATAATACAACTTGCCAAATTTGCTTCCACAAAGATCTACCAGCAATATAAACTTACTAGGGAAATTAGAGACTGTATGAAAAATTATCAAACAGAATGTCGAAGGCACTTCAAACGCAACAGCCATCTAGGGCTACACTGCATAGGCTGGGCAGGACTTAAATTTCCACGAATAGTCATCACAAACGAGACTTATGGAAATTTTCTAGTTCTCCAAGCTAACCAGTTTTAAACGTCAGCCTGCAAAAAATTTTGGAGCAAGATCTGGCAGCTTTTCGGGGCAAGCACAATTTCTCCCCGTTACCTAATTCATACCTTTATTGATGATGAAAAGAAAGGAACTTGAGATTAAACTTGATGATCCACAGGGCCAGGCTAATTTGATGGGGTGATGTGTGGGAGAAAATTCTCTCACACAATAACAGTCGCCGATTTAATAATATCCATTATCAGTCGGTCAATGAATGGAGAGATGATAACTTAGCTGATCTCCAACCACTACTTCCATCGATACATCAACTCTTGAAGATGGACCCCCCTTTTTACTAGCCCCAATTACACTACTTGTGATGAGTCAGGTTACTGGAAGAATGCGAAATAGAGCCCCGGGTCTCTCTGGAATAGCAATGAAACAAAGTTCTTCCCCAGAAAATTGTAAACAGTTTTTGGGTCAATATCTTTAATGCCATTTTGGGCCCCTCCGAACATTTTCCAGGGGTTTTTTAAATTTCAAGGATGATCTTTATTGCTAAACCCTATAAAAACATCCACCAACCGGGGAAACTATAGACCTATATCCTTACTTGAAGTCACTGTCAAAGTTCTTGAGAAAATTTATTTCCAATAGATTGAACTATTACATGGAGTTAATCACCTCTTTACTGAAAAACAGTTCGTCTTCAGGACTCAAGGAAACTCATAAATACAGTAAATATTTTTTTGGGATGGTGCAGAGAAACCTGAAACATCAGGAATGTTCACAAGAGCTTTTGATAGTTATGGCATGATGATCTTATATTTTAAACTTATTGACCTACCTTGCTAACTGGTCCTTTCTCAGATTTATATATAACTTCTTGTCTCAAAGAAAAATCATTCCTACCTTTAACGGCAGGTCGACAGAGGCAAATGAAAAGCTGGTTTATGTTGGAAATTTAGTTAGGAAAACTTAGGGAATCATAGAAATTTCGTGAGAGTTGAGGAAAAAATGTAAATAACAGCTATGCTGAGGTTTTCATAAAACTTACCTGGACGACCATCATTCGAAGATGTAATTCAGTGGTCATTTTATCCAAGAACAATATAGCACATACTGTTTAATAGCAGGTCTGTACTGCAACATATGCAATAGCAATATTATAGAGTGAGACATAAGTTATTAATGCAGATAAACATCAGCTTTGAAGACCTGAAGGGACTTAAAAGAATTTTCAATATATCACATACAAACTTATTTTACAGTTTTTTAAAATAAAAATGGTAAATTAGACAAACGGGCAAAAACAAATTTTCAAACTTTTTTTCTTAGTTTTGTCTTTTAAAAAACACAATTTGGAAACCTACAGATGACAATATTCAATACAAGCTCTTCTGTAGTGAGACGGGACTAATGTTGAAGAATCAAGTAAGTAAATTAGCAAGAAAGTAAGAATTCTAATAAGGCTTCGGTTTAAAAATATTAAAATTTTGGTTACCAAAGGTCATTAGGTAAAATAAGTCATATAACTAAAGTTAATCAAGATAATAAAATTTAAAGTCGGTTACTTCACAGAAATCATTTTTGGTTTAATAAAACTGGCACTTGTAACCTTATTTAATATAAAATCAAGAAGATTCCTTCACTGATGACATAGCAGTAAGTTTAAAGTTGGGGCAGAAGACACAGTCTCAGTCATTGTTCAAAATACAATAAAATTATTACCTACTCACTGTATATAACCAAAAAAATTTTCATCCATTTCGTTAAGTGAATCAGAGACAAAGTTTGATGTTCAAATTTTTGGTGCCTCGAAGGTTCCCAGCTAAAACTATGAGGATTTTGGAAGTTATCTGAGCCATTCCAGGATGCTGGGAAACTGTTCTACAGCCTTGACCATAAGACATGTCAGCATCACAGTTGTTACATGAATGTGCTTCCCGTTATGTACAAAAAAGTTGAAATTTGTCGACGATTGGATGAGTCGTTCTCGAGATATGAGTGAAATAAGAACATAAGAACATAAAAAAGGAGGAACACTGCAGGAGGCCTGTTGGCCCATACTGGGCAGGCCCTTTTAAACAATTCATCCTCACTAACAAAACATTTGCCCAACCAATTTTCAATGCCCCCCAAGAATAAGCTCTGATGTGAAAGTCCCCACTCAAATCCAACCCCTCCCACTCATGTACTTATCCAACCTAAATTTGAAACTACCAAGCCCCACCCTCAATAACCCAACTAGGTAGACTGCTCCACTCATCAACTACCCAATTTCCAAACCAAATACTTTCCTATGTCCTTTCTAAATCTAAACTTATCTAATTTAAATCCATTACGGGGGTTTTCTCTCTTGGAGAGACATCCTCAAGACCTTATTAATATCCCCTTTATTAATACCTATCTTCCACTTATACACTTCGATCAGGTCCCCCCTCATTCTTCGTTAACAAGTGAATGTAACTTAAGAGTCTTCAATCTTTCTTCATAAGGAAGATTTCTAATGTTTATGTATTAATTTAGTCATCCAAACTGAATGTTTTCAAAACGAATTTATGTCCATTCTGTAATATGGAGACCAAAAACTGAGCTGCATAATCTAGGTGAGGCCTTATTTAATGATGTTTTAAAGCTGCAGTATGACCTCTGGACTTCTGTTGCTTACACTTCTTGATATAAATCCAGTAATCTATTTGCCTTATTACGTTGCTTAGGCATTGCTGTCTTGGTTTAAGGTTGCTGCTCACCATAACCCCCCAAGTCCTTTTCGCAATCTGTATGGATAATTCTACATCATTTAATTATAAGTACTAGGGTTATGGGCACTCCCAAGCTTCAAACCCTTTCATTTATCTACACTGAACTGCATCTGCCACTTTTCTGACCAAGAATAGAGTTTGTTTTTTTAAAACCCCCTGAAGTTCCATAACATCTACGTTTTGAATCAATTATCCTACCTATCTTTGTGTCATCGGCGAATTTGCTCATATCATAGTAATTCCCCAAACAAGATCATTGATATATATATTATAAACAACAACGGGCCCAAGGGGCTGATCCCTGTGGAACGCCACTTGTTACAGTCCCCAGGTTGGTGAGGGGCTCTTGATTTGGGAATTGGATCTCTGTTCCAGTTCCCCAAATTAAGCCTGAATGCCTTCCACATCCTCCCCCAGGCGCTGTATAATCCTCCGGGTTTTAGCGTTTCCCCCCTTTATTATAATAATATATACAGATCCCACTCGGATTTAACCCATTTATGGACACTCTCTGCTTCCTGTCAGTGAGCCATGACTCGATCCACGAGAGCACTTTCCTCCAATGCCCTGAGCTGCCACTTTCTTTAACAGTCTATTGCGGAACTCTAAACAAAAGCCTTACTAAAATCTAAGTAAATAATATCAAAAATTTTTTATCGTGGTCAACAGCCTCAGAAGCTTTACTGAAGGGAAAGTTAATAAATAAGTTTGACAAAACCCGGCCCCTTGTGAATCCATGCTGGAAATATCATTAATCAAGCTATGCTTATCGAGATGGCTTCTTATAATCCTTGCTTAAATTTACTC
>NW_026471227.1:0-11714 GCF_026875155.1 Cherax quadricarinatus | reverse complement strand
CTTAAACATAGCTGAATTGATATTTCTTGTCCATATTACTCCCTCATATTTTTTTTAAATACTATCAATTGATTTATTACTAAAATTAAAAAATTTACCATTTTTATATAATTTAAATTTACTTTAAATTTTTGCATTTAATAACCATTATTGTCAAATTTCCCTTTTACCTTTTTTAAATACCCATTTATATCTTAGAGTACTCTTAATTACCTTGTACTCCCAAATAACCAAGTTAATCCAGTGCAATTTTGAATGAAATAAACATTACTTTTTCATTTTTTTTGTAATCATTTTTATTTTACTAAAATTTTATTAAACCCTTTTATGAGGGAAATGGTAGGGTGATCCCACAAGATGTGGAAAAGAATTATGAAGTTCAGAATTTCTAAAGGAAACGTTTCGCCCGAGTGGCTTCTTCAGTTTTAATACGAAAAAACTAAAAAACACACTATTATGTGGTGGGGTCGGGGTGTTTTGGAAGGGGGGGTGAGGTGGAAAATAGTAGTAAAAAAAAATAGATAAGGAACTAAGGAGGTGGGTTTAGAGGGGGCCCTGTGGCATAAAGTAAAACCAGTTCCGGTGGGTAATATCCTTTGTTAGAAATTTTAAAATACGTAATCCCGGATTTTTGTTTTATTGGTTTTGACAAAAATTTTGTGAGTTCAATGCTTTTTCCCCGTTTTAAAAGTCGTCTTTTTTTAATAACTAGTTTAGTTTCATTAAAATTTCTGGGGTCCAACATCGTTTATGTTGAAACATGTTTTTTTTCGGTATCATTTCGAAGCATTTTTGTGTTTGCTATTCAAAATGTCCAGGTTCTGGTTTTTCCCCCTACAATATTTTTGTCCCCCCCCCACAGGGGAAGTGTAGATTCCTGCACTTGTGGGAATCATCTTGGGTTTTTGTATGGTTCCAAATATTTATTGAAGACTGGTAGATTTTAGCCGTTTTTGTAAAACATTTTTGAAACATGGGGCAACGTTTTACGGTAGCAAGTTGCCAAAATGTTTCAAAAATGTTTGAAGAAAACTGGTTAAAAATCTCCCAGCTCTTAATACTATTAGGAACCTGATACAAAACCCAAGCATGTTTCCCGGCACAAGTGCAGGAAATCTACATATACCATGGGGGGGTGTGACAAAGATATGTGGGGAAAAACAGCCAGACTCTGGAATTAAAATGCAGAACCAAAAATGTTCAGAAATGATGCCCGAAAAACGCATGTGTTCAAATAGAGACGATGTTGGACCCTCAGAAATTCAATGAAGCAAAAAATGTTATTTAAAGAAGACGATTAAGACGGAGAAAAATGCTTTAAAGCTGCACTAATTTTGTCAGTAACATTAAAGCAAAATGGGTGTTACAGTATTTAAAAATTCTAAGCAAGAGGATATTACCATCCTGGGAACGGGTGTTATTTGATGCCGCAGGTCCTCTCAAACCTCCCTCCTTAGTTCCATTATCTATACTACTATTACCACTTACCACGTTCACATCACCTGACTTCCCCCATATTATAATGTGTGTTTTCTTAGTTTTCTCCTTTGTATTTAGGACTGAAGAAGCCATCGTGGCGAACGTTTTCCTTTAATAAATGTCCTGAACTGTACATAAGTGTCTTTTTCCACACCATATTTACTACCAGTCAATTTTACTTTTGTACATTAATCATTATTTTATACTTCCTATAACATTTTGTTGCCAAATTTCCAAGTTTGTATATTCAACTCAACCTTTATATTATTCTTTGTACTGTGTACCTGTGCACTTGTGTGCCTCTGTACCTGTGTACCTGTGTACCTGTACCTGTCTACCATCTTACTATCATATTATAACCAAGACATTACCATTGTTATTTTTTACTATTATTCTTTTGGTACTTTAATTGGTGAATTTTATTTTGTCAATTTAAATCTAGTTATACTCTTGATCTTGTCAACAACCTATACCAGACTCTAGTGCAATTGCAAGTCCCATTTCAATTTGTATTTTTAATATTATAAGTTTATATTATAAGTCCTATTCTAAGTTGTTTTCATATCTTAGTGACTATATTGTGTGTGCAATTAGTGTTTATTTCAATTTATTATTGTTCAAGGCCCTTAATATCTTTTGCTAACTAGTACCAACTACCTCATATATTTTTTTTTTCTACTTTTTTTATTCTTTTGCTACCTTAATTGTATATTTTATCTTGTCAATTTAAATTAGTTATACTCTAATTCTTGTAAACAACTTATATAACACTTAGTGCAATTACAGTTGAGGTCTTGTGCCTTTTTTATATCATTAGATTAAACTCAGTTGTACTATAGCTCATTCTAGCTCATTTACATAGTCAGTACCAAGTCATTATATTAGACCATAGTGTAATTATAGTGAGACTGGTGCTATTTTTAATTTGTATTTTTATATTATTAGATTAAACCTAGTTGTACTATAGCTCATTCTAGCTCAGTAATAGACTATACCAAAGTCATTACATTAGACCTTAGTGCAATTACAAGTGAGAGTCTTGTGCTATTTTTAATTTGTATTTTATATTTGTTTATACCTAGTTGTATTTTAAGCTCATTCCACCCAAACACATAGACAACACCAACTTCATTATGTGTATTAGTGACAATACTCTACATGACCAAAATGCTATAGCTATATACTTGTCCAAACTTCCCACCACTACAGTATCAGTACTAAAACTCAACACACAACTCCGATATAAATAACCATAATTTAAACCTAGAGATGATTGATCACGTTGACCCTGATCTAAACCTACATAATCTGACACACAATCAAAACCTATTGGAAAGTACTGCCTTTATAAAACAGCATCACAAGCCAGCACTATCCTAAACAATGATAAAAGTCTATCAGTACTTAACTACAACATCAGGTCCTTAAGCAAACACTATGATGACCTCCTGGCACTCCTTGAAACACTAAAGACACCCTTCTCCTGCATTATTCTTACTGAGACCTGGCTTAAACAGGACACAATAGATATCTACCCTCTTCAGGATACACAGCAATTCACAATGCAGACCATACCAAGTTGGGGGTGGTATTGCAATCTATTACTCTAACCAATTATCTTGTATTAGCACCAATTGCTTTAGTGATGAATATGGAGAATACATTTTTGCTAATTTTACTGCAAAAAACCTTAAGACGTTTTAACAATCGGTGCCATTTACCGGATTTCCCCACACAAACATCCCAAAATTCAGTGAGAAATTAAAGGCACTAAAAACAAACAGACAATTTAATAAGCACCACCCTTTTCTTAGCTGGAGACTTCAACATAACCTTGGCCTACTAGATGATCAGCCTGTAACTGATTTCATCAACAATATAAAAAACACACTTCTCATACCAACAATAACTAAACCAACCCGGCTCACTGAAACAAGTGCAACTATAATGACCACATTGACCAATATACTAGCCCCCCTTTAAAACAGGGATAATCACAGATAGCACTACAGACCATACCATACCTTCCCTTGACAAAACATTAGTAAACCACACTTGAATACAACAAAGTCTCATTTAGACCATGATGAGGCCTCAATAGGAAGTTCACAGCTGACCTAGAGACTGATGGGGCTGGGTTACAGAATTCTCCAAGGCCAATGGTATTGATGACTGGACAGACATTTTTCTTAACAAACTACTTAGACTATACAACAAACATTGTCCTATAAAAACAAAAAAAGATCACAAACAAACGGCTTGGTTGCCCTGGCTAACCCGCACCATTCTGAAATCCATTGATAAGAAACACCAATATGAAAAGCAATATAGACAGGGCTTAATACACCCAAAAATATTCTTAAAAAACTATTCATCAGTCATCACCAAAGTAAAAAAGAAAGCCAAACAACACTTACTACTCCAGTAGATTCACTGACACAAGAGGAGATATAAAAAAGACCTGGAAAACACTCTCTCCGATTCTAGGGGGCCCCCAAACTGAAAAAAACCAAGAATATTGTCCTAACTAAAATAATGAAACACCACTGCAAACCACTGACACAGCTAACAAGATAAAAAGACTTCTTCTCAACCTAGGTTCTAATCTCGCCAATAAAATCCCACGTACCAATGCCCATGCCGGGGGGCTACCTAGAGGGAATTTCCCCCAAATTCCTTCTATCTTGCTCCAACTGAGCCCACGGAAGTCACCGAGATTATAAAAGTCACTTAAAAATAACTCAGGGAATCTGTCTCATGTCCCACCATTATTGTACAAGAGAGTGGCCCATGTCCTCTCGCATATTATCTCATTACTTTTTAACAAGTCACTAGAAAAATAGCATCTTCCCGAAATTATCAAGACGGCAAGGGTTACACCAATACATAAAGGTGGTGACCCTACAGATTTAAACAACTATAGGCCAATATCAAACTTACCATTGCTATCCAAAACTTTGAGAAACTCGTGCACAGGAGACTGTATTCATTTATAACGTCACAAAACATACTCAAAACCCCTGCCAATTTGGATTCAGGAAAAATAAAAGCACTAACGATGCAATCATAAAAATGCTAGATCTGCTTTACACAGCACTGGAAAATTAAAGGGAAAATCCCCTAGGAATTTTTTTGACCTAAGAAAGCTTTTGACACAGTAGACCACTGCATCCTACTCCACAAAAATTTAACCCTTATGGTATAAGAGGCCATGCGCTTGCATTTTCAAATCTTACCTTACTAAAAAGGTATCAGTATGTCACCATTAAAGAACCCGCATCAACAACACAACCACTTGATACTGGAGTTCCGCAGGGAAGTGCCCCTTGGGCCCCCGCTCTTCCTATATACATCAATGATCTTCCCAAAAGTATCTTGACACCTGAACCCCATTCCCTTTGCTGACGACACGACTTATGTCATCTCTCACCCTAATCTTGCCACCTCAACACCATTGTTAATGAGGAGCTGATCAAAATAAACGACTTGGATGGCAGCCAAAAACTTTGCTTAACGTTGACAAAACCTACTTCATTAGTTTTGTAGCAGAGCAGGAGATGCGCAAATTAACATTAAGATCGACAACCCCCTAATTGCCAGGCATAATGAGGCAAATTCCTAGGGCCCATACCCCGACAACAAACCCGAACTTCAGCACCCATATCCAACACATAACCCAAAAAAATATCCAAAACGGTTGGGATCCTCTCCAAGATCGATACTACGTGCCGCAAACTGCCCTTCTCACACTATACCATTCACTTATATATCCATACCTCACCTATGTATCTGTGCTTGGGGTTCAACTGCAGCAACACACTAAAGCCAATAATAACCCAACAAAAAGCCGCAGTAAGAATTTAAACACTAAATCCCCTCCCTGGCAACACACCCCCCCACTCTTCATAGATCTAAACTTTCTCCCTGTTCGTACAAACCACACTTACTACTGTGCAATCTACATCTACAGGACCTTAAATTCCAATATTAACCTTGACCTAAAATGCTTTCTTGATAGGGGTGACAGAACCCACAGGCACAACACCAGAAAACAAAAAATCTCTATGAACATTCCCGTGTCCCACTAAACCTTACAAAAATTCAATTTTATGTCAAAGGCCCTAAAATCTGGAACACCTACCTGGAAATTCCAAAACTGCAGACACATTCATCACCTTCAAAACTACCATCAGAAAACATTTATCTCCCTGATACACCCTGTCAACTAATAATACGAATACCACCTGGTGGTTTCACATTACACTCATCACCCATTTGACCATAAAAAAGAAATATTCAATCTCAAAATAATGAATCTTAACTAGTCATAAGTTTGGGCCTGTGATACTCCAATACTGAAACTATGTATAGTGCCAAAACAAAAGCATTCACATTGCTAAACTCACAACTAGTATTTAGTCACTTAGCCATAATACCAACTTACCTCATAATTTTGTAATATTTTAAACTTAAGATTTAATATAAGTCTGCCCAAAATTCCTAGCCATGCTAGGTGTTCTAGTGGTACACTCTGTAATTATTATTTTACTACATGTAAACCACACAATAACCAAATTCTGTAAACTCAGCATTGTAATCCTTATAGAGAATAAACTTTGAATTTGAATTTGAATTTGAACATATGACAGGGTTCCCACCCTTCTTCCTAATTATGTCTATTGCTGACCTATACCTGCTAATCAGGTCCTCACTCCTACGTCTACCAACATCATTGAGTCCAGCACTGAGACTGATAATAGAATTGCTCCCATTACCTCTCATGATGTCGTCCAGGCGGCTAACAATATCCTCCATCCCAGCCCCAGGAACACACACCCTTTGCCTCCTACTTCTATCCCTAAGACAAAAAACCCTATCAATAAACTTAATCTGACTGTCCCCAACTAGAACAATGTTCTTACTTCGACTGGTGGTGTGCATGACGTTCTTGACGGTCTTAGTAGAGATGGTCTTTGCTGGGATGTCTTCACTGGCTGGCTTCACGGTGTCATTAGGAATTGTCTTTGTTGGAAGATTATGAGTAGTCAACTCACATTCGTGTGGTAGCACAGAAAAGGAGTTCTAAGTTACCACAACAGTCTCTTTCTTCATTGTTTCCTCCTCTCCATTTGCCTTCTTCATCCTCAACTTCGTTCCATGCTGTCTGGCCACTGCCCAGGTTCCCTTCTTGACCTGAGGACTCACAACAGGACTACTACAAATCCTCTTGTTTTCCTCCATCAATCGCCATATCTCAAGTTTTGCTACCCTCAATTCCTCTTTAAGCTGCTGGTGAAGTTGCTCAATGGAGGGCATCTTGGTTTAGTCCACAGGGAGTACACTAGACATGTCCTCACTGAGCTAAGTACAGGTCACAGTCCATCAATCTTGAAAGCATACTGATCAGTCTTGAAAAGAATACCTGCATACCATTGAGAGACAATGGTACGCAGCAAGACCACCGTACCACTGCAAGAATTGAGAGTAGCGTGTTTGTGAACTGTGATAGGAACGTTATCAATGGAAGGGGGAAAAGGTCATGAGCTTGGCCTGCATTCTGAACAGTAACGATCGCGTGCACCACTCTGAAGAGAGTGAAAGGATATATTTTGGCCAACGTGTCATAAAAGAGCTCTACCAATACTGTGGTCTGAAAGATAATCAGCTGGAGACATGAGCTGCAAGGAAAAGAATTTGGTCCACTGTATACTTGTAAACATGGTGCATAAAGAATGTGGGTGTCGTGTAGGTCGTTTCTAGGTGGAATAAGCAGAAATCGAAGGACTCATCAGCATAGGGTCTGGAATGTTTAGGCGTAGGACAGCGGGCAGCCTGACCTACGACAGGTGGGCGATCCAAAAACCTTTGCACTATGTGTGGGGAAGCCGGATGCACAGTTAAAGGCGTGCAAGGGGCACATACACTTTTATTATTATTATTATTTATTATTATTATTATTATAAAAAAGAAGCGCTAAGCCAGAAGGGCTATACACTGCTGCAGGGTAGGAAAGAAAGCAGGGGTACTGGGCAGCAGAAGGGCGGAGGGGTGATCAGTAAGTTACAGAAAACAGCAGGGCAGGGGATAGTGCAGGGTACAGGGTAGCAAGAGATCCAGGTAGAAAGGGCAAAAGGTATCATCAGAGTTTGTGAAGTAAGTCAGTTGTTGTCAAAGAGTCAATGAGAGTGTCGGATGAAAGGTGGGCCCATCAGCGAGAAGGGAAGGTAAAAAAGAGAGAAGCGGAGGGGAAAGACGAGTTGGAGGTAAATTCTGCGTGCTCGTTGATAAAGTGGGCAGTCTAACAGAATGTGGCTGCCCGATAATGGAACCTGACAATTCCCACAGAGAGAAGCGGGGCGCCTCTCCAGGGTATTCATGAGTAAGACGAGTATGGCCAATGCGGGATGGGGAGAGAGTAGTCTCCTAACCTCGGCACTGGTGAAGAAGACGGCCCGTAACCTATACTCGGTTTAATTGATCAAAGTTTGTTACCGGTAGAGTAGAAACGTTGTTGCCAAACGGTGTGAAGGTGGGGTAGCTATTGCAGTAAAATAGTCCGTAAATAGAACACCTCATATGAAACTGGTAGGTCATGCTGACCGTGCGCAGTGTTGCTTGTTCATTGCCCCGTATGTCAACATGACCAGGGACCCCAACAAAAAACAATATCTTTATGCTTGGTAGAGATGCGGTGTAGCCAAAGTTTTGGGTACGGAGGACTAAGGGTTGAGGTGTATCAAATTTCTGTATAGCCTGTAAAGCACTAAGGGAGTCTGAAACAACCACAAAAAGATGACACAGGCAGAGATAAAAATACAGATAAGTGCTGCAAGAATGGCATACAATTCAGCAGTAAAGATACATACTAGCCGAAGATAGTAAATGCCCTCGTACGATGCTGTCCGGAAACACTGCTGCGAATCCTACGCCATCAGAAGACTTAGAGCCATCTGTGTACACTGCAATGGCATGAGAATGAGAGTGGAAGTGGTCAAGAAAAAGAGAGCGGGAAGCTACCGTAGACAGTTGGGCTTTCGAGCAAGGGAGTGAGAAAGAACAGACTCGAACAGCTGGAACTTCCAGGGGTGCAGGGAAAAGTGAGATGCTACATGAACATAGAAAGGTTGGAAATTGAAGAGAAGACAAGAGCGAACGTAGGCGAAGAGAGAAGGGAAGGAGCAAACAGGGGCGGCGAACAAGTAAAGAATGTCTACTAATATCGGTGACCATTCTATAATGGAAGGATTGCGGAGATCATGAGAGTGTACATAGTAGCGAAGGCAATGGGCATCACGGCGATCGGATATGGATGGAGGGGAAGAGCGAAAAGCACCAAGGCATAAACGTAATCCTTGGTGATGAATAGGGTTGAGGCTAGACAGAGTAGCAGGAGAGGCAGCTGAATAGATCTGGTCACCATAGTCAAGTTTCGATAAAATGAGGTGGAGTGTAGGCGAAGGAGAGTTCGACGATCAGCTCCCCATGAAAGATGAGCAAGGGTTTTAAGAGGTTCAGCCGGCTGTGACAAGTTGTCTTCAGAGAGGTAATGTGAGGTTTCCAAAATAACCTACGGTCAAAGAGGAGGCCTAGAAACCTGACTGTATCACGTTCAGGGATACGGGTGCGATAGAGGTACAAAGGATGATCGGAGATGACAGAGCGTCTAGTGAAAGCAATTTGGTGAGTTTTGGTACTGGAAAATTTAAACCCATGTGTGGTGGCCCAATTGGAAACACGATCGACCGCATGCTGGAGAGAAACGTAATGAGGTGACAGTCAGCGCCTGCACAGGCAATAGTCAAGTCATCAACATAGAGTGATGACCAAATATTGGATGGAAGACTAGAGGCCAAATCATTTATAGCAAGGAGAAAAAGTGTTGTGCTCAGACACATCCTGGGGGACACCTTCAGCTTGGATAAAGTCCGGGGAGAGCACATTATTAACCCGAACACGGAAATGTCTGTCAGTTAAAAAGTTCTTAAGGAAGGATGGTTAGATTGCCTCGAAGGCCTAAGGAGTGGGCTTGGGCCAAAATATTATACCTCCAAGTTGTGTCAATGCCTTCTCAAGGTCAAAAATATGGCAATAACTGAGTGGTTATTCGCAAAGGCATTATGAACATACGTATCCAAGCGTAGTAAGTGTTGGTCTATGGTAGAACGGCCCTTACGAAAGCCATATTGACGAGTGGAGAGACTGTTGTTTGTCTCTAAATACCACACTAAACATCTATTTACCAGGCGTTCCATCACTTTGCAAACTGCACTGGTAAGAGCAATGGGACGATAGTGGGAGGCTTCATGTCCCGTAGTACCCGGTTTGTGAAAGGGAGAACAATGGCAGATTTCCACAGCTGTGGAAGAACTCCTTGTGACCAAATAAGATTGAAAAGGCGTAATAGGACTGCAAGGGCTGACTGATGTAAATGTTGTAGCATACAAATATGAATGTCGTCGGGCCCAGTTGCCGATGATTGGCAAGCTGAGAGTGTTGCCTCCAGTTCCTGAAGTGTAAAAGGCACATTATACTGTTCTTCTCTGAGAGAAGAAAAGTCCAAGGGTGCTAACTCTCTGGCAGACTTTGAGGAAAGAAACGAGGGGCATAGATGGAGCCCCTGAGAAATACGGACCAGATGATTGCCAATTTCATTGGCAACATCTAGTGGGTTTGCTATATCAACACCGGCAACCCGCAGAACAGGAGCCGGGTCAAAATATTTACTACTCAGTTTTCGTACATTTTTCCAGACTGCACTCATAGAGGAAGCAGAGGTGATGGTGGAGACATAATCTCGCCAGCAGGTGCGTTTAGCGTCACAGATGACACTGCGAGCGATCGCACGCTTCTGCTTAAAATCAAGAAGTCTCTCCGTGGTTCTATTGTACCGGTACCTGCCCCATGCAGGGCGTTTCAAACGTACTGCACGAGCACAAGCAGGAGACCACCAAGGCACGCATTTCCGAGAATGCCTGCCCGAAGTTTGGGGTATAGAATGAGAAGCTGCGGTTTTAAAACGGAGGACGAGAAGAGGTGTAAAAGCTCATCAATGGAGGACGAAGAAGGAACCTCACTAAAAACAGTTAGTTGTGAGTAAAGGTTCTAATTTGCTTGATCAAACTGCCAGCATGGGTTACGAAGAGGTGGTGAATATGAAGGGAAAGTAAGAATGATTGGGAAATGATTGCTGTCATGTAAATCCGGAACAGACCAGGTGAAGTCTAATGCAGTGGAGGAAGAGCAGACTGAGAGATCGATGCAAGAGAGAGTATGAGTCCGAGGATCAAAATGGGTGTGAGTACCTGTATTTAAAACATGGAGGGGGTGGGTAGCAAGAAAAGCCTCTAACTGAATGCCACGGGAATCACAGTGAGACCTCCCCAGAGGAAATGATGGGCATTAAAATCGCCAAGTAACAGAAGTGGTGGTGTGTAATAATGAAACAAGAAAGGCAAAATCCGGGATAGATAATGCCCGAGAATGAGAGAGATACAAAGAAAAAGAGTGTATACCACCTATGCAAGTGGATCAGGCTGCTGTGTAATGCATGCGAAGTACGAACAAATAGCTGATGGTATGGAATATCAGTGCGTAGAAGGCACTTTCATTAAAGGTCCCATCAGGAAAAGGATCTGAAGAATACAATAAATTATAGCCTGAGATGGGATAGATAATGGCGAGTGTAATTTTGGTTCCTGTAAGCAAACACCAACAGGCAAAACGGGAGAGCAACATCTGAAGCTCCACCCGATTACCCCTGAGGCCAAGAATATTCCACTGTAAAAGGCCATGATTGGCAACGATAAGATACTGAAATCCGCAGGTAAGGGTACCTACGGACTAGAAGGGTTAGAAAAGTCCACATGCGGTGGCAAAGGAAAACGTTCAAGTAGTGAAGAACGGTGCGTTGTGAAAGAAAGGAGTTGCGCAGATGGAGAAGAGGAAAGAGAAGGAACAGAGGGTGGATCAGTGTCCATTGATGGTTTGGTCTCTGCAATATACACCTACCATCCGACTTACGACCTGCTCGACTTACGACCACTCGACTTACAACCGTGTTTTTTATGCCAAATTTCTGGGAAATAAACAACTATTTGTGTTGTACACAGTGTTTATCCTAACCTTACAGTATAAAATACAGTACTAACAGCATAAAAGTAAAGTAACAATGAAAACCAAAATTAAAACAATAAAATAAAGTCCTGATATTAGTAGTAAGTTCGCTTTGACCTTTT
>NW_026471226.1:0-12044 GCF_026875155.1 Cherax quadricarinatus | reverse complement strand
TTCATCATGTTAGTTAATTTTAAATTTAAATTTTTTAAGCCACCCCGAATGCTATGTTAAAAGGGGCTTTGGATGCTGCTTTTCCCTGATTTTTGTACCTCTGTTTGTATGCTAAAATTTCTAAATAAATAAATAAATAAATAAATGAAGGAACCAATACGCTGAGTGTTAGTGTTCAATAAAGCCTCAGTTGTGGTGGCCCTCAACAGCACCAACAACAACAACAACATTAAGTAACGTTTGTTGAAAGTTTTTTCTTAATTACTGTCAATATTTGAAGCTCTGGAGTAACTACCACTGCAACATTTATTTTCAAGGTTAGTAAGCACTCTCTTATATTGTTATTAATTACTACAGTGTGATAAATCACCGGAAATAATGATAATACTGATCCAAGTGATCACTGTGTTACCAAGACCTCGGTAACTAAACTGAGTTTATTTAAGTTCAATTAAACTTAAGTACAGTTACACACTAGTTGAGTTACACACAAGTTCAGTTACACCTAAGTTCAGTTAATTACAATTATCATACATAGTAACAAATGCGTAAATTACCTAAGATAAAAAAAATTTCAAAGTGACTTATTTCCATTAAGGTTCTTGTAATATTATTATTCTTTGACCCATACATGTTTAGTGCTCTACCATGAAGGTAATATAACAAAGATTTTGGTCAGTGAGAGAACTATAAAAAAAAATGCGTGGGGGCATTGAACCCCGGAACTCTCTCCAGGTAAACTCCAGCAATGGTCTCCCATATATAACTTTAGTTGGAATATCAACTAACATTCTAACATAACATACTTGAGACGAGTTCTTCCATATATAACTTTAGTGAAAATATCAACTAACATAGCATAAATGATCTTGTTATAATGTTGTTTACTGACTTTGTTGCCTGATAACTCACCACTGACCTTGTTGCCTGATAACTCGTCACTGACCTTGTTGCCTGATAACTCACCACTGACCTTATTGCCTGATAACTCGTCACTGACCTTATTGCCTGATAACTCGTCACTGACCTTGTTGCCTGATAACTCGTCACTGACCTTGTTGCCTGATAACTCGTCACTGACCTTGTTGCCTGATAACTCGTCACTGACCTTGTTGCCTGATAACTCATCACTGACCTTGTTGCCTAATAACTCACCACTGACCTTGTTGCCTGATAACTCGTCACTGACCTTGTTGCCTGATAACTCACCACAGACCTTGTTGCCTGATAACTCGTCACTGACCTTGTTGCCTGATAACTCACCACTGACCTTGTTGCCTGATAACTCACCACTGACCTTGTTGCCAGATAACTCATCACTGACCTTGTTGCCTGATAACTCACCACTGACCTTGTTGCCTGATAACTCATCACTGGCCTTGTTGCCTGATAACTTACCACTGACCTTGTTGCCTGATAACTCATGACTGACCTTGTTGCCTGATAACTCACGACTGACCTTGTTGCCTGATAACTCACCACTGACCTTGTTGCCTGATAACTCACCACTGACCTTGTTGCCTGATAACTCATCACTGACCTTGTTGCCTGATAACTCACCACTGACCTTGTTGCCTGATAACTCACCACTGACCTTGTTGCCTGATAACTCATCATTGACCTTGTTGCCTGATAGCTCACCACTGACTTTGTTGCCTGATAACTCACCACTGACCTTGTTGCCTGATAACTCGTCACTGACCTGTTGCCTGATAACTCACCACTGACCTTGTTGCCCAATGACTCATCACTGACCTTGTTGCCTGATAACTCACCACTGACCTTGTTGCTTGATAACTCACCACTGACCTTGTTGCCTGATAACTCACCACTGACCTTGTTGCCTGATAACTCACTCTCAGTAGTAGTACCAGTTCCTAGTAACCAGTTACCAGTAACCAGTGTACCAGTAGATGACTCACTACCAACCGTCTCTGCGTGAATCACTGACTGTATTCATATTGCTGCTGACCATAGCAGGATTTCAAACACCCCCTCACCCATAGGCACGGTGAGTCAGTCAAGATAGGGAGCAGAGAGAGGCAGGTCGGCTGTTGGTGCCTTCCCATACTTTCTGTTATATTATACGTACTACCAACCTACGTGAGTATTTTTACCCATCCACTTTATCAAAACCCACATGACAAATGGTGGCACCGGTGTGGGCGTGGATTTAAGGGTATTTCAAGACGTTAGAAGACTGTTTGTGGGGAGCCGGCAGGTCAAAGGTGAACCGTCCGCCACCTCCAGCTACTCGCTACCCTTCTCAGTAGTAGTAACCAGTTACCAGTAACCACTGTGCCAGTTGACTCACGACCAACCGTCTCTGCCTGAGTCACTGTCTGAACTCATGTGCTGACCTGGCAGTATTCAAAGACCCCCTCACATATGGGTACTGTTGGCGGCCAGTCAGTCAGTTGTACGAGAGAGAGCAGAGAGACTAGGTAACGGCTGTAAGGGCGCTACCCACATTATCTGTAATTATACGTACTACCAGCCTACGTGAGTATTTCTTTACCTAATCCACGTGTCGAACTCCCACATGATAAATGGTGACAGCGGTGTGGAGCGTGGATTTAGTTTTTAGGGGTAATTCAAGACGTTAGAAGACTGTTTGTGAGTAGGGGCAGGGTCAATGGTTGAACCGTCACCCACCAGCTACTCCCCTCACAACCTCCAGCCTGCAAGCCTGTTGCAGCCGTTTCAAGCTTCCTGGCTTAGTTCGTGTGCTAATTGCTTCAATCTCCGAGGGGTTGACCCGGATTTTGCAATTAAGCCAGTCAGTAAGCCAGACTGAAGTGAACGCCAGTCAGCTATTCATCCAGCCTGTCTCCTGTCATCCACTTGCTCCTCCGTGCTTTGTGCATCGTTACACGTCTTCCAGTCAGCCATTCTCGTGGGGTAAGCCAGTCAGCCAACCCAGCTTCTAACCCAGCTGAGAGAGAGAAGTAAGCCACGCAGTAAGAAGTAAGCCAAGTTCCTCTGAAGTATTGTCTATATCGCTTTGTGCTCCCTGTTGGATGCTAAGAGTGGTTTTCACCATTCCTGTGGCATAGAGTGGCTTATCAAGCCACCTTCGTGGGTAGTGGAGTGCAGTGCGTCAGCGAGAGTCCTCTCGCCCACACTCTACCTCCACCACCCACCACTATCCACCCACCACCAGCCACCCACCCCATCTACCTGTGGTTGTTTGTACCCTTGTACCGGGTCCTAATACTGTTTTGGCTCACATAATTGGTCAAGAGATGTAGCGGAGCGCCAACGATAAAACCCAATTATGGGAGTCCACCGAGAGAGCGCATTTCTTCCGCCAACAGTGAGTGTAGGAGGCGTCAGTCATCACCGCGCAGGACAACCTACAACCTACCCTCATCACCAGTAATCACCCGACTACTACGGATTTCAGTGATAATTTAGAGACATTTTTCTTGCATTTAAAGACATTTGCGTGTGTGAGACATTTATAGTAAATTTCTTGTGTACTCTAAACCTTGTGTTTTCAGTGTAGACTCAGTTTTTCTTTGACTCGTTATTTTTACAATATTTTTCAGTGTTTTCACTCATCTTATATTTTTTTTATTCTGTTTTTTTTTTTATGCTACTCCTGTCTGTAGTAAGTATTATTGTGTAGTGTACCAATCGGGTCACTCTGTGTGAAGTGATTCATTTTTTTTATTGTATTCTTTCAGCGTTGTATTCTCCAGTAATTGTCATTGTAATTCACGCAGTGATATTCACCCCAGTATACCAAATTACCCTTTTATTTCTATGTTTTGTCTTTTTTCGTTGCCAGCAGTGTCTCTTTCCCTCTAATTTTTTTCGCCAGACTGTGTACCATTATTTTTGCCAGCAAATTTTTGTCGTATCAGTCACAGCAAGATTTTGTTGTAAGAATATACTAAAAAGTGTTGTGTGCCCTGCCACTGTAAGTTTTACACTACCCGTTTTGTTCCTTTGTTTCATTTTATTCATATTTTTATATTTCTTTGAACAAATTCACTCTTGATGTAATTTCAATTACTTTTAACGTAAAGTGTTTTCTTTACTCTGTTTGAGTAAATTGTTTTGTCTAATTTACAATTAAGAGTTAAAGTGTTCAATCAGTTTTTTTCTTCATAATTTTATTTCATTATTTTACCTGAGTTTTCCCAGTGACACTTTATTACTGCATGATTATTTTACACCTTATTTTGTTGCACTTGTTCTGCAGTGAATTATTTTTGTTGCACTTGTTCTGCAGGGGAATTATTTTGTTGCACTTGTTCTGCAGTGAATTATTTTCTTTTATTGATATTTTTATGAATTATATTTTAATTTTGTCTATGCATTCTTAGAAAATACTTAAATTTCCCAGTTAACAATTTAGAAATTTTATTTTTATACTTTTTACATTATTTAAATTTTTAATTAATTAATTTCTTTATTACCCAAGATTTAAAGACAGCTCATTTTGCATTTAATTCAGTCTCCAGTAATATTTTTATTGTATATTTCAATGTAATTTTTTTTATCTTGGCCAATAGTCCTTCACATTGAGTTGTCCTTCCTCGTGCAGTGTATCTTAGACATTTTTTATTACTTCTGCAGAATTAGTTGCATCTTTATTTCAATTTAGCATTTTGTATCATTTTTATTGTTCATTATTTTTGCCTTATTTGTTCTCGTGCTACTTTGGGCCATTATGTCTCACATACCGTCAAGTGTACTTTAGTAAATGTCGACACTCAGACCTCTCAGGCTACTGTTGCCCCTGTCATCAGTCCTCACATTTCCCTTTAAACCGACTGACAGACCGACCCAGACACCGAGATACTATAGTTATACTCGTGATTCCCTTGATGCGTTACCTTTTTCAAGGCCATGTACATAGTCTTGAAGCTGGTTTGCGGCCATTCTTTTCTCGTGCTAGTGCTCTAGTTGAAGGTCCTCCTTCAGGGGAAAAGTCTTATCAGATTTGTTTAAAGAAGCTCTTTATCGTTTCCCCTGCTGCTGTTCATGTTGTTGATTCTCCTTGATATGCGAGACTTCAGAATCTTACTAAGTGGTCACAATATGAGGAACTGATTCGTTTTTCCTTTCCCAGTAAAAAAGCTGATCCATATGTCGTTCTTAGGGAACTAGTGAATGCTACACCCATGATTTAATGAATCGTTGAGTGCTTTGCTGTTAGATTAGACAAATTTTATCATCATTTATCAATGCTGTCCAATCATCATCTTTTGTCCCTGACGAGGATAAACCATCCACAGCATCGTTTGCAAAAAGGGGCAGCTTTTGGAGAAATTTTAAAGAAACTAATGCCACCTGCTTCCGTGGTGTGCTTATGAGGCTCATCCTCCAACTGTGAGATGGAACCACTTACAGCCTTAAATCATGTACGTTCCTTGTGCCCCAGGGTACTTTCCCTTTTTATCAAAAGTAATGTCACACATATGCCTCAGTCTGCACCCCTCTTGTTTGCACCACAGAGACAAATCGTGGTCGTCAACCATCTCAGAGATCACCAAGGAACCAGTGTACAGAGTCGTTAAAACACCTCGTAGTATTCGCAGTACATTCAGAAAACCATAGTCGGCGGATTTGTTACAACTGTGGTTTCCGTGGCCATATTGCAATTAATTGTTCCTGATAGTTACCTAGAGACGTCGTACTGAGATGAGTACCCAGATCTTCCCTACTGTACTTATCATAAAAATACATGGACATGACACATTGAGTCCCAATGCTCTCTTTTAACCTTCAGTACTCTAGGTCTTTTTTTGGCCATTCCAACCGCAGAAAACCATAGAGGAAACAGATATCGTGGTTCTCAAAATAACCAGAACCAGGCTCATTCTTCCAATTCTCAAACTAACCAGAACCAGGCTCGTTCTTCCAATTCGGGGGAAATTCGAGCGTCCCCAGTCAAAACCGTCCCATGGTGACAGTAGGTGATAATGAGTACCCCATCCCCGTTCACAATTCCCTTTGAAGCCTTAAGCAGTCTCGAGAATGACAATCCTGTGATGATGTTGCTTCACATGTCTCTGACATAGATGATTTTGGGGATGAAGTGGAACAAGTCTTTTCTGATGACACTCCACCTTTTTGTTTGCACATAACTTCCAATGCAACCATAGGCCCTATAGTGCAAGCATCTGTTTATAATGCGCCCGTTCATTTGTTCATGGACTCTGGTGCGCAAGTCAATATTATTAGGTCTAGTTTGTTTAAGGATAAGCAGTTACGCCCATGCCCTTTTCTCGTAGAACCGACTCATGTGTCCTCCCTTAGTGGAGTAGCTGGTTCTCACCTGCGTGTACGAGGTCGGACTAGAGACTTCACTGCTTCCTTCCTTGTTGTCGACCAGATTACTTTCCCTGGTGACCTACTACTGGGATTTGCTTCCATGCGAGACTTACGCATTGTGCTCGACCTTATCGATGGCATGGGCAAATTGACGACTTGATGTTCCATTCTGGGGTTACCAGCTTGGATCAGAAATCTGTTATACTGCTGCAGAGTATGATGTACGGATTAAGTCCTTACAAGCTAATGCATTCTCCAGTAGCGTACCCAAGCGGTCAGGCACTGGTAATTCTGTCACTCCCATCAGTGTTCCACCTTTACCTTCAGACTTGCAGGATTTGTCCGATGCCTCAAATGTCTGAGGACACTCAGATTGCCTTGAGTGCACAACCTATCCCTGCATAACTGCTAGTTCGAGTAGTAGTTTCTCCACAGGGGATGCCTTGTCAGAAAAACGTTTTCTTGAAACTAGTAATGCCATCTCTTTTTTGATGTCACATGCCGTCTGCAGAAAGACGTCTCTGTTGCGGCTAGTGCTCTCCTAGAGTTTTCTGTAGTTGTTCCTAGTGTTCCAGATGGTGATAACGTCCTAGTTGACAGTGATTCTTGCAAAGTAAAAGGTCTATTTGTTGAACCATCCTTACATGTTGTAAGAGATGTAAGATCCATTCTTTCCTGGCCAACACTTCTGGTCACAGTGTTCGCCTCAGCACAATACCAATCTTGTTGACCTTGTTCACTATCCTTACCCTGTTCAGGTAGAGGATGAAGTGTCACCTGACCAGTGGGTCGGTGCTATTTCTACCGGGGAGACTCATCCACTTCATGGATCAATCTGTTCCACCAGTTGAGGAGAAAAGACTTAGCTCCCCCTGACTTCCCAGATGAAGTCAAGCATTTGTTGACTCTTTTTGAACAGACGTCGTAAAGCCATTGCTTTACCCGGTGAGAAGATGGGTATTTAACGAACTTATTGTCCCATCGTTTTTCCACTTGAACTGGTACTAGACCTATCTACATTTCCTGCGTACAGAATGCCTCATTCCCCAAATTGCTGTCGCAGAAGAATTGATCAATCAAATGCTTGATGATGGAGTTATTGCACCTAGCCCAAATTTCCCCCTTGGAATGCACCCTTGATACTAGTACCTAAGAAGGATGGTACTTTTGGGGCCCAGTAATTGACTTTAGGAAGTTAAACGCGAAAACCATTCCAGATCGCTTCCCACTTCCTGTAAATGGGTGATCTTTTATGTAACATCGGAGATAACAAAGTCTTTTCAACCCTGGATTTGTTACAAGGGTTTTGGCAAGTCCCTCTTCACGAGGACAGCCAAGAGCTAAATGCATTCTCCACTCCTACAGGTCATTATCACTTCCCTCCGTATGGCGTTTGGATTTACGATCTTCCCTATCACGTTCTCAAGGGTCATGACTAATATCTTTAGAGGTCTCATAGGTAATGCACTTATGGGGTACTTAGATGACGTAAAACGTCATGTTCCCAAAGACGTGGATACACACTTGAAAAGACTTGATGTAGTACTTGGTAAGCTTGAAGAAGCCAATTTAAAGATCAAACTGTCTAAAATGTCAATTTTTCAGATCAGAAATTAAGTTTCTGGTCACGTAGTCACTCCTAGAGGGGTTACGGGCTGACCAAAGTAAAGTAACTGCAGTACTAAATTTTCCAATCCTAAAACTGCTGATGCCGTAAGATCCTTTTTTGGGGCTTAGCAGGTTTTTATAGATCTTTCATTGCCCAAATTTTTTTTTCCATAGCTGCTCCTCTAACTGAGTTGCTTAAGAAAGATGCTCCTTTTTTTTGGACCTTCCGTCAAGAAAGAGCATTCCAAACTCTAAAAGAAAAGCTAACATCTGCTCCAATTTGAAATTTTCCCGGGTTTTTCTAAGCCTTCTATCTGACAATGATGCTAGTTCAATTGGCATAGGTGCCGTACTAGCTCAGAAACCCATGGCAAGTACAACGCAGTTGCATTTGCTAGCGAGTCCTTACAAAGGCCTGAACGTATTATACAGTAACTGGAGCAAGAAGCTTTAGCAATTGTATGGTCTTTAACCCCTTTTAGGGTCGACAGGCCCTCTCCGAAACTCGTTCCGGGTCGGCCAAAAATTTAAAAAAAAAAAAAAAAATTTTTTTTTTCTTATGAAAAGATAGAGAATCTTTTCCCGATCATAAAGACACCAAAAAGTTTGAAATTTGATAGAAAACTTACGGAATTATGCTCTCGCAAAGTTAGCGGTCTCGGCGATGTTTAAAGCATCGGCGATTTTGCCCACTTTGAGCCCCATTTTCGGGCCAATTACACTGTACTTAGTCGACAAAAAACATGAATATTTCGCTAGAACTCCATTTTTTCTATCGAATGGGTGCAAGAAAACCACTCATTTATGAAATTCAACTATCCAGTACAGTGGTCAGAATTTAGCAATTTGCCAATTTCACACAAATTTCAAAAGATGCCAATTTCCGAATAGGGTCCAGAATAAACAAGAAAGACATTCCTGGCATAAAATGACATTTCCTCTAGTCATTATTCACGTCTCAAGGCCCCTCTTATATTCTTTTACTTTCCACTTTGAATTTTTTATTTTCACAAAAATATAAAATTTTTTCTGTTATGCAGACTACTGCATTTGTGTAAAAATGGTATAAATATTATTGGTGCACTTGTGAAAGAATATTAGACTCACCAGTTGACGTGTATTGCACGCTTGGCCACGATTTGTTTTTCTTTTGAGGTTTGGTAAAAAATCGAACATTTCTGCTAACTTTGAGCTCAATTTCAAGGCACCTTTCTTTGTTAAAAACCAGTAAAACATCTCTATTTCTGTAATATGTCTTCCATTCTATAAAATGAGACCCCAAGAAAACTAGAAAACAACAATAAATACCATACGAAAATACACTGCAAAGTCGCTGATTTATTAAAAAAAAATGGTCAAGTTTTTTTTTTCTCATTATGCACTGTGTGCTGCAGGATTTTTTTTAGACTTGTGCACATGACCACATAGAAACCCCCTTTTTTTCATATGAAGGGCCCACCAGCTTTCTTTCCCCCTAGATTTGAGGCCGCTAGAATTTATGAGTACTAGTAGTCAAAAACCCCTACGCGTAAGAGTACTAGTACGACGAAAACCCTCAAAGGTTAAAGCACTTCCGAGACATTATTTATCAGTACTCTGTTCATGTCTTGACAGACCATGCTCCACTGATACCCTTTTCCAGAAACAAACAACCTACTGGAAGGTTAGCCAGATGGACCTTGACTATCCAAGAGTTCAATCCCACCTTTGAACACTTACCTGGCAAGTCCCAAATTAGTCGCAGATGCCTTACGCGACATTTTAGTATAGTAACTGCAGACCTCCATTTGTGCTGAAGATGTAAAGAATGCTCAACGAACAGATCCCTTTTGGTCTGGTGTGATTCGATTCCTGCTCCAGGAAGATCTTATTTGGCTGGGGAAGCCACCCGCACCCATCAGTGACTTTGTCATGAACCAAGAATTACTGTATCGAACAGCCGGTTGGGTACTCCCGTAGAAGAGTTTACCAGTTAGTTAATTCCACAGTCACTAGTGAATGTAGCCTTACAGCTAGTCCACCCATGTACCAGGTTTTTGCACACCCTGGTATGGATCGTTCAGTTAAAACAAGCCAGATTGAAATACTTTTGGCCTTGTATGGCAACTGATATTTCTGAGTATGTTAAGAAATGTAGTGTCTGCATGCAACATAAAGGTAATGCTAATGGTCCTAATCCAATCCAAGTGTATCCAACCACTAGCGAACCTTGGGAAAGAGTTACGCTAGATTTGTTAACTAATTTCCAATGTTCCCTCCAGGGCAACAAACATTCTGTGTGTTATGGTAGATTTATTTCACCAGATATTGTGAGTTGTTCCTATTGCAGATAAGACTGCCGAGAAGTAGCTAAAGCGTTTTTAAAGAATGCATTATCTGCAGGCTTTCCACCCTAATTCCCTAGTAAACGATTTAAAGGAGGTGAAAATTTTGTTTAAAGATCTTGAAAATTTGTGTACCTTGTACAAGATCTCTTTAAAACCCCATTGTTCCTCATCATCCTGCCAGCAGTGGGTTAGCGGAACGTACCAATAAGAAAGGGACTTGATGTCTTGAGAGCCACTATCAATCCCAACAGTGAAACTTGGGTGAAAAATTATACCCGATGTGCAGTGTGCTATAAATTCTGCTTACAATGTTTCTATAGGTGACACTCCACATTATGCATTGTACGGTGTAGTAAACGTTTGCCTTATGAGTTGCTATATTCTAATCCGAAACCAAATTTTCAACCCTAATGATTTCATAGCAACTCGTACCAGCTTAGCTCAAAGTGTTTTTAGAAGAATCCGTGAAACACTTCATAAATCAACAGCAGAATTTACATGAGTCGCTAACACTCGAGCAAAGCCCTCCAAAATCAAAGTAGGTTCGAGAGTTGTGCTGACTAACTTTAACAAAACGTCTGCAATGCCTTAAACTTGTTTAAAAATTTGTTGGTCCTTATCGAGTAGTTGAAAAAAATCACTGGTAATAAGTATAAGGTTAGAGAAATTAGTACTGGTCAGTATAAAGAATTGCATTTAGATCTATGAAGTTAGATGTGTGATAATGATGTTCCAACCCAGACTAATGTGACGACTCTGACAATCCTCCCGATCCTGTACCCCTTTCCTCTGATACTCAGTCAGGACCCATCAAACCCGAATGTCGTTATTCCCTACGTACACGACAGGTATTGAGAAATCCTCAGTATCATTTGTTACTACCAATTCAGATTTGCCTCAATACAGCATGAGTTAGCCAGTGCAAAAAAGAGGTTTTTTATCCTCCCAGAGATGACACCCATTCTGCCCTATGTCAATCTCACCCTAGCAGAGTTGGGGTTAAATGTAAATAACCTGTATAGATGAATAATTACAGTATCAACTTATCAGTATTCAAGAATTTTTTTTTGTGTTCACGTTCTCTCCGAACTCTGAGAGTTAACAGTCTAGATTTGAGTGCACCGAATCTGCCTTTCTGTTAAACGCTTCTTTCTTTGTATATATTCCTTCCTTAGAATCCGTAGATCACATGAATACAGATCGATCGATCCGTGCAAGACACCCAAAAGTATGAAAAAATTTTTTTTTTACCACATGAAATGTTAATTTTAGTACACACAAACTGAAAAAGGCATGCACAATTACATGACACTTACTTTTATTGAAGATCTGGTGATGATTGATGGGATGGGAGGAGGGGAGAGAGAGTGTTAGTGTTTAGAAGGGGAATCCCCTTCCATTAAGACTTGAGGTGTCGAGTCCTTTTCTGGGGTTACTTCCCCTTTTTCTTTAATGCCACTAGACCAGCTTCAGAGTCACTGGACTTCTTTCGCACAACATACTGTCCATAGTGGCCTGTACCTCTCGTTCCTTTATGATTTGTCTAAGTGGTTCACAACATTGTCATTGTACAGTCACCAGCACGGCTTGCAATAGCTGTTGTGAGGGTGATTTTCATCAAAAAAGGGTTTTCACTTCAAGCCATTTTGCACACATTTCCCTTTAAACTTTGAAGTAGGCAATTCCTTCAATTTCTCTCTCCCCTCCTTTGAACCAGTTTCCCCAGGTTCTGGCCTCTTGCTCTTGAAGTTGATCACACTCTCAGTGGTTGTTCTTCATTGTCCTCCTCCACCAAATCTTCCACATCCTCCCCACTAACCT
>NW_026471223.1:0-12081 GCF_026875155.1 Cherax quadricarinatus | reverse complement strand
GCGACATGCGATATTTGTACGGGCTGTAATTTTGCTCACTGAAGCCATGACACGAGTCAGATAGTCGCCTGCTGTAAGGGATACTGCGACTTAGAGCAGACATTAGACTGAACATCCCCAGAATGTTTTCTTCTCATAACTGTACTCAGTCAGGAAGTGAATTGACGTGAACTCTCTTACGTGGTTGGTCAGGGCAAGAGTCCAACCTCTTTGAGAACTTGCTGCTGTGAAAATCCTCTGTTTCAAAGGTTACCAGACACTGGACATACTCAGAGACTGAGTGGCACGTGGGGATCCTATATGCATACCACAGAAAGGCACTCAACAACACTGAAATCTGCATATCAAGCAACTGGATCTAAGCAAATCTTGAGGTCTGCCATAGTCTTAAGACCAATGAACAAATCATCAGGGAAGACAATGTCAATAGCTTCTTTCCCTGGCCCTCAAACTGTAGCGTCGTTCTTCCCAGCACCATCAGGAAACTACTTGAAACACCACTCAGAGTTCGGATTTTTGACGGCTCGATTAACATGACTGCATGCAGGCCAATGTCACGGAAGAAACTAGAACGTGCTGTATTCACAACTGAACCTAAATCAAGGAAGAGCTTGACAGGTTCATCACTTATCGTGGGCTTAACCAGAGGTTGAACATGGAGACACGCAAGTTGATTCATGTAATCAGAGTTATAGCTGTGAGTGGCTTGTTGCTTGGTGACAGGGCTCGACTTCTTGGTAGGTGTAGTGCTAGCCCTGTCATCCTCATCTTGCTCTGTCGGCAAGTGTGTCTTCGCTGAGAATATCAAACGTATTGTGGATAAGGGCAGAATACAGTGACTGTTAACATGGCTACCTTTGTTGTTGGTGTTGTGGGCACAAATCGTCCCCCGAACTGTGGGAAGCACATCTACTGCTGCACCCATTTCGGTTAGCATAGTTACCCGTTTTGCCTTGGGCCTATGGTGCTATCAGCAGCATCCCTCAATCTATCGCCAGGCATAGCAGATACCAGATGTTTTAGGGTATACCACTGATCCTAGGAATGACCTGCAGAATTATGGTACATGTAATATGAGTCTTGGTGCTGGTTACTGGATTGACTACAATCATAGGGTTTTTGGACTTTCAGGTTTGGTACAGTCCGACTGGTAATGACAGCATTTACCACAATTAAAAAATTCATAACATGCTTCAACGGTGAAGCAGGTGACAGTGAACGATGTGGGCTCTTACATTTTCTTTTGTTATTTGTACTGTTCCTGTACGTATTTGTATGAGAGCGAGTACCACTGGGAGGCGACTCTAATGGGTGCAGTATACATGACTGTACGTTGCACAAGCAACGCTGAGAGTAGGTGGTAACATCGACAGAAAAATGAAGAAAAGGCAGGAGCATCCCTCTGCGTGATGAATGCTACATTCATGAGAATGATGTCCTTGCCATGAATGAAACCATCAGAGTTTACCTAGCTGGTAAAAATTGACCACTTCCTCAAAATCTTTGGCCAACTGCTCAGACCTGCATATACTGGTGAGAGGATCCTCATTAAATTTACCTGTTTCTCCTTCCAGGCACTAGAGAGGATATCAAAGTAAGTGCTCTGCCTCCTCCAACGAAGTATCGGCAGAACTCTTCCTTGAGCTCAGGTCATGTCTCGAGGTTGCTCACTTGTTTGAGGGGAACAAAGGCATTGACACTACTTTGTCTTGGTTAACTCTGACATTGAAAAAATAAACATATTACTCAGCTGTGGGTTATCGTATTTACCCTAACAGCAATGTCAACAAACTTTAGCCACATCTCTAACAACTCCGAGCTGCCATTGGAGACGAGGGTAAGTAAGAATTAGTGGAAGCACCTGTGGTTGCTATGTGAGACACTATTTGACCCACCGTGGAGCGCTTTCCACTGGAAGTACTATTGGGCACACTCACTGAAGAGTTACTAGGAGCCTGAGATATTGAAGTATTGTGTCCACTGCGCATGTTAGTCATTGTCTAATTTAATGTGAAGCTTAAGAGGTCACAAAAGATAATAAAGCTGAAAATGGTACTCAGTTTACTTAAAGCTTAATACAGAGTCAAATAGAACAACACAGGACAATATTAACTGTTTCAGTTGTTGGTACGATATAATAATTTATAAAAAACAATAAATACAAATCAAATGGTGTACTCTGGAAATAGATGAAAAATTAAGCTTATGCAAGTGGGTTCACAACAAAAAAATTCACAAATAAATGAAGATGATTACACAGAAAATTTGTAACAATGATACAAAATGTTGCGGCAACAAAATGTAAAAGTATTTTACGAAACAAAGCTAAAATTAAATGAGCAAAGAATTGGATCTAATGGCAAAACTGTAATGAATTCAATATTGCAGACTTGCTTAGCACGAAAGGTTGCAGGCGCTGGCAACTGCAATTTGAAATGCAAAAACAATCCACTTGCAGAATCCACTTACATATAGTACACAGCTTAACCTGGAGCTCATACCTTCGTAACTTGGTCATGATTATGACCAGATCTAGTTCATTACCATTGTAACTTGCTCAGCTATCAAAACTTTGGAGTCCAGTCCCTGGACCCATTATGTACCTCTGTAATCTTTTGACTAAACCCCCCACAGGATGGGTATGGGGTGCATAATAAACATATTAAACTTAACTAAACTTGCAGAAGGACAGATTAACACAAAATATTGTCAAAGAAAGTAAATGACAAATAAAAATAACAATTCAATATATAAATGTACACAACTGTAGTGAACGGATTATGGTACATAGAATTCAATGCAGGAAAATTATCAAAATAACATCATGCAAAACATATTGCACACTAAAGAGAATAAGTTGCAAATAAATCAGTGTAAAACTTCAGTAAATAACTGATGCTGTACTCAAAGACAAGTTGCAGAACTAGCAAAATACTGTACACACTCTGATATGCAGGAATTAACAAAGATAACTAGTTCTTGAAAATGGTGATGATGAATGAAAACTGGAGAAATAAATATCTTGGAACACTCTGTTAACAACACCCCCAAGCGCAGAAACACTGGAACACTGTTGTAACACTTCACGAATAATTAATAAATAAAATAAAATTTAATGCACATGTTTTAAGCAGTTGTAGCTAGCACTCGAAATAGGAAACACTTAATAAAAAGAACAATAAAAATTGAAAAATTTCATAAGTATTTGGACAATTTAGTTAAGACGCTGGCGGAATCACTCAAGATACTACTATCCTCTGAGAAAACTTCCCCTGTGCTGCTCCTGATGACGCACTGAGAAGAGTGAAAGTACTTGAGCTAAAAGAATTCCACCCACCCGTGGCTTGGCTTGTCTTATATATATATATATATATATATATATATATATATATATATATATAATATATTGCAGAACAATATATTGAATTGCTGGTGTAAGTACACAAACAAAATGCTAGGCAATCATTGTGTACTATATGTAAGCTGCAAGGTTGCACGGAAACACAATTGAGCACAAAATGCACTCAAAACTAGAAGAGCTGACTGAAAAATTCAAGCAGAATAATTCACTGAAAGAATGACTTTCAGTGGGTTGTAGAAAGGTTATGCACAGGTATGCAGATAGACTGAAGAATGCAAGTAACGAGCTTGTAATACTGGAGATAATGTCTTGGTAGCATGCGCTTCTTATGGCTGCTTGGGTGTCTGTGGGGTTGGAATGATGAAAAGTGCATGGAAAAGCAAGGGAATGATGCAGGAGGTGGGAGGGGGGCACTGCAAATGAAGGCGATGTAAGCAAACACGAAAAAATTTTTGTTAGGGGGTTAAAGCTGAGCGCTTGGGGTTTGCCCCAGGGGGGGAACGTGTGTTAAAACCCCTTTGGGACTGGGAAAACGTGTGTTCAACCACGGGACACGGGGAAAACCCGTGTGTTCAACCACGGGGAAAATGGGGAACGTGTGTTCAAAACCACGTTACACGGGGGAACGTGTTTTTTCAACCACTGGACACGGGAGGAACGTTTTGTTAAAAACCACGTGGAACACTGGGAAACGTGTGTTCAAAAACCGGTTGGACACTGGGGAACGTGTGTTCAACCACGTTGAACGGGGGGAAGGGGTTTTTTAAACCACGTGGACACGGGGGAAACGTGTGTTCAACCCCTGGACACTGGGGAACGGGGTTTTTTAAAACCCACGTGGATTGGCTGGGACTTTTTACACCTTTTGGAGCTTTTCTGCCACGTAAAAATTTAAAGGGCAAACTAAAAATGAAAAAGAAGATAAAATTTAAGAACCTAATGATGCAAACTGGACCCCCAAAACCCAAAAAATACGGGAGTACAAAACCCTTTAAATTTTACTCTACCCCGCCGAAAATATAAAAAAGTATAAAAAAAAAAAAAAATAATAAAAAATTTTCCCCCCAATAGACTTTAAAAAATTAACGAAAACAAAAAAAAAGAGTGGGGGAAATTAAACACAACCGGGCGGGTTTAATACAGGAAACGCCCAGCGTTGGGGACGCTGCTGGCTTAGGGTGGGTCTCACTTTGGTTTGGGCAATTTGGGTTGGGGGTTTCCCATATGGCCTTGGAAAACCCGGGTTTTTTTTCCAAACCCATGGGAAAACTTCGCGAAAAACCCAGGGAGTCAGCAAAACAGGGCTCCCATAGTTTAAAACACAGTGTAAAGGGTGGAAGCGGGAGTGTGGTTGCGAGATGATGCTAGGCCTGCCCTTGCCCTTTCACTCACCCTAAGCTGAGCACATTTGGAGTGCTCCAGCAGTCACAACTTTACCAAAAAAAACCCTTTTTTCTTATGCCTGTTGGCGGGCGAAAGCTGAGGGACACTCAAATGGGGGGCTGAAGTCGGGGTTTTGGGTTTAATGTGGTGTGCACATGGCAGAGACCACCGGAAAAAAATGCAGACACCAAAGTCCCTTTTTAAAAAAAAAAATTGGAAAAGAAAAATGCGAAAGGGAACTGCAAGAACTGCAGACAAGCAGATAAAAATTGGGGATAAAAAATGCAGCCCCTTTCCCTCACCCGGGGGACGTGACTTCCCCCCCGGGCTGCGGGAAACTGCTGTCACCCGGGTTGCCGCAACTGTTTTTGAGGGGTTTTTGTAAAAATAGGGGGGCCCGAGAAAAGAAGGAAGCGTAGGGGTTGTGTATATTCCATAATCTGTGTACTTCAGGCTTTGGGTCTTTTGGGGGTTTTACCCAAAGGAGCCAGCCCTTTGGGGAGTGGGTTTGTCGCTTTAAAAAGGGGGTTGTTGCAGAGTGAACAGAGACCCAGGCAGGGGGGGGAAGCCTAGGTGCTTGCCCTCTTGTGGGCACTTTAAAACTAGGGTTAGATCAGCAATTTCCCCCTCCCGGGAGGTATGTGAAAAGGTTGAAAGCTATTCAACATTAGCCCCAGCAAGTGCAAAGTTTTTGAAGCTTGGGGAAAACGTAAAAGAAGTCTGCAAAATTGGGAGTAAAACCTATGAGGTCAAAGGCAAAAAAACTAATCAAAGAAAAGGATCTTGGGTTTGGATCATACTGAGATCACGTCTTCTGAGGCGCAAAAAAAACCCAAAAATATTATCCCAAATAGGGGTTTCCCTTGGAAAACCCTGAGAATAGCATTTCGACATCAAAATAAAGGGTCATTCACGACACTAATTTCACTTTTCATATAGAACTCAACCTGGTAAAAACACATCAAAAAAACTAGAGAAGGGGCCAAACTTTGCAACAAAACAGTCCCGGATTTTGGGGGTATGTCGTACGAGGAGAATTAAAGGGAAAAATTTAAAACCGGGAAACCCCTGGAGGCCCAAAGGGGGGATGGGGGGGATTGATAATAACAAAAAAAATGCTTAGGGGAAAATTGGGGAAAAATGGATAGGGACAGACTTTTCCCAAAGAGAGAGGACACAACAAAAACGGGGGGCACAATTTGGAAGTTGAAAACTCAAATGGCCACAGGGATGTTGGGGAAGTATTTCTTCGCCCACTGATTTGGGGCGGGCAGGGGGAACAATCTGGAGAGTGTGGGGGTGGAAACAAGATCCATACACAGTTTTTAAGAAGAGGTTACGTAAAGCTCATGGAGAAAGGGGAGAGAGGGGGCCCTAGTAGTGACCAAAAAAGAGGGGGCCAGGGCTATACTCGCCCCCCCTTGAAAACCAAAAATAAATGAGTACAAATTTAGGTGATTAGAGGGTTAAAGGGAAAAACCAAACCCTTTTGATGATACTGGATCAGGGGGGCCAAAAGAAGAGAAAATGTAACGAGTACAAAAACAAAGGGGAAAACTGATAAAAAAAAAAAGGGGGGCGGGAATGTTCAGAAAAGGGGATACAGGAAAAAAGGGGGCAAAAACGGGAAAGTTAAAAGCAAAAATGAGCCACGGGATATTTGGAAGTATTTCATCAGCTTTAAAGTGTTGGGAAATTTTTGTACAATTTGGAAGGGGAAGTAGTTGAGGAAGGATCCAGGGCATAACTTTAAGATAAAAATACAAAAATTCTTTTGGGGGCGGGAAGAGTTACATTTCCCTTTGGCCCTCCCTTTTTGCAGGAGCGGGGAGCTGCAACCGACCCTGAAAACCAAAAATTTTGGGTGAGTAAAAAATAAGTTAATATACTCTCTTCTTTACAAAAGTCACACAAAACCACCCCACACAAAAACACAAAACCACACACACACACACACACACACAAAACCCACACACACACACAAACCCCGTTTCCTTGAAAGGGAAATTTCTTTTCAAGTTTCTGAAACACTGTGTACTCGGGTCCATACGAGTATGCAGCACCATTTTGGAACCACACCTGGTCAAGCACGTCAAAAAATTTTAGAAAAAGTAAAAAAGGTTAAAACATGGCTATTTTCCGGAGTTCGGGGGAAGGGCCTCCCCAAGAAAGGTTGGGGAGAACCGGCCCTTAAAGGGGCCACTGGGGGGACAGGGGGGTCGGGGGAGACGTGTAACGACATCAAAATACTGCGGGGGAATAGAAAAATGGACAGAACAGGATGTTCCAGAGGGGGGAAAACAAAAATAAAGGGGGGTCCCCCAACGGAAAAGCTGAAGACTCGACGAGTCACAGGGATGTTAGGAAGTTTTTCTTCAGTAAAAAGAGTCATCAGGAAGTGGAAGACCCTAGCAAGTGATGTAGTGGAGGAAGGAACCATACATAAACTTTTTTAAAAACGAGGTAAAAAAAAGTCATAGAGCAGGGAGAGAGGACCTAGTAGCGATCAGTGAAAAGGCGGGCCAGGGGCTGAGTCTAGAAACCCCCGCAACCGCAAAAAGGTGAGTACACACACCACACTCTTACATCATTATCATTTTTTAAAATCATCATTTAATTTTCATTTATTATCAAACATCATTCTTAAACATCATTTCATCATCATCATTCTTATCATCATTATCATCATCATCCCTTTTTCATTTATATCCATTCTCATCATCATCACTCATCATCCCTCCCTTTTAAACAAACATCATATCATCATCATCCCTTCTTACCCTCCCCTTAAAATCCCTTCAACAATTCAACAATAACAAATCTTTCTTTAAAATCATCAAAAAACCCCAAAATTACATTTTCCCCTCTTACCCCATTTCCCCAAATTAACCCCATAAAATCCAATTAAAATTCAAAATTTAAAAATAACCCTAAAAATAAAAATTTACCATCAATGGTTTTTAAAAATTGGCCCCAAATTTAACCAAATTAGGGGGCAGAATGGAAAAACCTTCGAAAGGGAACAAATAACAGGAAAAAGGGGAATCTTACCAAAAAACCCCCTAAAACCACAATTAAAATCAAAATTTTTAAACCTAAATTAAAATTTCATGATTTGGTTTTTTTTAAAACCCCACCCCCTTTCCCGGGTTGAATGGAACCTTGGAAAAAGGGGAAAAACAAATATGGGAAAGGGGTTTAAAGGCCAGGAAAATGCCCATTTCTTAAGAGGACTTAAATTTTGACTCCAAAAACCCCCATTTTTTCCCCCCCCGTTTTTTGGTTTAATTGGAACTTAGGAAAAAAGGGGGGGAAAACCCCTTTTGTTCCGGTGAAAATAGGTCTGGCCCTGGTAACTGAACTTTTTCCCCGACTTCTGAAAAGGATTTTGTTGCCCGTCCCCACCTTGGAAATTGGAAAAGGGAAACTTTTATAAGGAGTTTCACGGGCCCTTCTTAAAGTAAGGTTCCAAGGATTCTTTTAGGGATAGGGGGGAAAAAGGGGAACCCGCCCAATGGAAAATTTTTAAAGGGGGCCCCCAAAAAAAAAAAAAAAAAGATTAAAAGTGGAAATGAAAAAAATGAGAAAAACTGGGTGTGATAATAAGGATTTAAAGCAAAAAAAAAGTTATCTGTTTTTTTTTTTTTAATCCCCATATTTGTCCCCCCTTCCCCGTCCTCCGTCCCTTTTTATCTCTCCTCTCTATTCCATTGTCCCCGGGCCCCCCCCCGTTTTCCCCTTTTTTAATTTATCCTTCTGTCCTTCTTCTACCCGGGCCTTTCACTTCCCCCGCCCCCGTCCCTTTCCCTCCCCCCCCGTCCCTTTTTCCCTCTGTCCCTTTTCCCTTTCTTTGTTTCCCCCCGTCCCTTGCATCCCTTTGACCCCCCCATTTCCCCCTTTTCCCACGTCCCATCCCCATTTACAAAATTACCCCCCTTTCTCCCCCGGGCTAACATAATTTCGCCCTCTTAAATTTCACCCCAAATTTTGCCAGGGTGTGGGAAACAGGGAGGCGGGAGCTGTACCCTGGTGCCTCCCCTCGCCTCAATACAACCCGACAAAACCCCTTATTTTCCCTCCGAGGGTTTTCCCCCCGGGAACCCCCCTTACAAACCCGAATACGGCCCTCCCCCGCATTTTACAAATTATTATGCAAATTATACAAAATGGCTGTCTTGGGGGTTTGGGCAATTTGGTGAGTTAGGGTCATTAAGCTGTTCTGTTGTTTGCAATAAAGGCATTAAGGGTAATTAGGGAAAAAAGGGGGTTTGGTTTTTTGGAGTGGTTAATGGCTGAGATGCTGGTCATCGCGGAGGGCTTGGCCCAACCCCAAATATTGTGACTTTTCTCCGGACCCGGGCATGACTGTTAGCGGGGTGAGGAGTGATCTTTTTTGGAAATGTGACTGGGGTGTCTCTAGGCTGCTTTATAAAAAGAGTTTTTCTGGAAGTCGTGGGAAAGACAGATTGCAATAGAAATTTAAACCCCTGAACTATTAAAAATTTTTCAGTAAATTAAAACTATCCCTTTCATTATCTTGGTGAGTGAGTTAATCCCTAGACTACCTCCCTTTTTATTTTCTCAGAATGGGGACGGGAAAAAAACTAAAAAAACTGATCGAAAGTTAGTTTTCGGTAAAATTCCCTTCAAGGGGAAAGTTTAAAAAACCCAAACCCATAATGCCAATTTAAAAATATATTTTATCTGAGGAATTAAATCATGTATTTTTTACATTTAACTTTATTACCCCAATTCCTCAGACGTGGACTTCTTTACGGATTTACCCCTCCCCCCTGGGAAAATAGTTTAAATTTAAAAAATAAAAATAATAAAAATAATAATAAAAAAATAAATAATTAAAAATAATAATAATAAAGAACAACAAGCCGACAAGAACCAAAAAAGCAAAAAAAAGCAACAAAACCCCAAGGGAAAACAAGAACAAGAAAAAACCCAAAAACAACAACAACAACAACAACAACAACAAAACAACAAAAAACAAAAAGATAATAATAATAATAAAATAAAATAAATAATAAAAATAATAATAAAAATAAAAAAATAAGAACAAGAACAAACAACAACAACAAGAAAAAATAATAATAATAATAAAAATAATTAATTAATAAAAAAATAATAATAAAAAAAAATAATAAAAATTTTGTAAAAAATTTCTGAAATTTACTTCTTCTTATTCTGGGCAAAAAAGTTTACATAAATGTGCCCCATAAGCAGGTTAAGATCATCGGGAAAAAAAGTAAAACTCCCTTTTAGTGTAGTAAGTAATGAATGTTTTGCGGACGCTGGCCCAAAATTTTTCTTCCTCTGAAAGTGGTTGTTTTTCTTGCAGGTGGACTCACAATGTTTTTAAATTTTAATTTAACTTTAAAAAAAAAATATTTTGGAACCCTTTTAAAAATACTGATCGTAGGTAACACATTACGTGATAAGTTTTGTAGTGTAAGAGCGAGAGAGAGGGGGAAGAGAGAGAGAGAGAGAAGAGAGAGAGGGGAGAGAGAGAGAGAGAGAGAGAGAGAGAAGAAAAAAACAGACAGACAGACAGACAGACAGAAATTTAATAATTTATACTGCTACACTAAGTTTAATCTGCATAATACATTGCTAACACTGAGCTAGGCAAGGAGTCGCCTATATTTATGCTATGCAGAAAGGATTCAAGTACGAGAAAATGCAACAACTTGAGTTTTATTTTATGTGTGTGTGTTAGTGTGTGTGTATGTGTGTTAGTGCGTGCGTGTGTGTGTGTGTGTGTGTGTGTGTGTGTGTATGTGTGCGTTAGTGTGTGTGTGTGTGTATGTCTGTACTCACCTAATTGTGGTTGCACGGGTCGAGACCCAACTCCTGGCCCCGCCTCTTCACTGATCGCTACTAGGTCCTCTCCCTCTCTGTTTCCTGTGCTTTGTCATACCTCTTCTTAAAACTATGTATGGTCCCTGCCTCAACTACTTCACTTGCTAGGCTATTCCACTTCCTGACGACTCTATGACTGAAGAAATACTTCCTAACATCCCTGTGACTCGTCTATGTGTGTGTGTGTACTCACCTAATTGTACTCACCTAATTGTGGTTGCAGGGGTCGAGACCCAACTCCTGGCCCCGCCTCTTCACTGATCGCTACTGGGTCCTCTCTCTCTCTGCTTCCTGAGCTTTGTCATACCTCTTCTTAAAACTATGTATGGTTCCTGCCTCCACTACTTCACCTGCTAGGCTATTCCACTTGCTGACAACTCTATGACTGAAGAAATACTTCCTAACGTTCCTGTGATTCGTCTGAGTCTTCAGCTTCCAGTTGTGACCCCTTGTCCCTGTGTCCCCTCTCTGGAACATCCTTTCTCTGTCCACCTTGTCTATTCCCCGCAGTACTTGTATGTCGTTATCATGTCTCCCCTGACCCTTCTGTCCTCCAGTGTCGTCAGTCCGATTTCCCTTAACCTTTCTCGTCGACATTCCCTTGAGCTCTGGATTAAACCTTGTTGCAAACTTTTTTACTTTTCTCTAACTTCTTGACGTGCTTGACCAGGTGTGGGTTCCAGACTGGTGCTGCATACTCCATAGGGCCTAACATACACAGTGTACAGTGTCATGAACGATTCCTTATTAAGGTATCGGAACGCTATTCTCAGGTTGGCCAGGCGCCCGTATGCTGCAGCAGTTATTTGGTTGATGTGTGCCTCCGGTGAAAGTGCTCGGTGTTATTTGGGCACCCAAGGTCTTTCTCCCTGAGTGAGGTCTGAGTCTTTGTCCACCTAGCCTATACTCTTCTGGAAATCTTTTTTGCCCCTCCCCAATCTTCATGACTTTGCATTTGGCAGGATTGAATTCGAAAGCCAGTTACTGGACCACATGTCCAGCCTGTCCAGGTCTCTTTGCAGTCCTGCTCATCCTCGTCCGATTTAATTCTTCTCATCAACTTCACATATCTGCGAACAGGGACACTTCAGAGTCTATTTTCCCTTTCCCTTTATGTCGTTCACATATCAAAAATCACTGGTCCTAGAACTGACCCCTGTGGGACCCCGCTCGTAACAGGCCCCACTGTGATACCTCTTCACGTACCATGACTCGTTGCTGCCTCCTGTCAGGTATTCCCTTATCCATTGCAGTTTCCCCCCCTTTTACATGCGCCTGATCCCCCAGCTTCTGCACTAATCTCTTGTGGGGAACTGTGTCAAAGGCCTTCCTGCAGTCTAGGAAAACGCAATCTACCCACCCCTCTCTCTCGTGTCTTACTTCTGTTACCTTGTCATAAAACTCCAGGAGGTTTGTAATACAGGATTGCCTTCCCTAAACCCCTGCTGGTGTGTGTGTGATGTGTG
>NW_026471222.1:0-12083 GCF_026875155.1 Cherax quadricarinatus | reverse complement strand
AGATAGTTTAAATCCCCTCGATTGAATTCTTAATGACCCTGTGTATTTAGTTTTTTAGTAGATAATAAGAGTTATCTTCATTATAAATAATAAAAAAAAATATTATAACTTTATATTATAATAATAAGGTAAAAGGACCCCAATGGAAAATAAGTCACTCTGCCCTGACTTTTTGGGTTATCCTAGGTTCTCTACACAATCTGCTATGTATGATAATTCTATGTAACTGTATTGTGTATACCTGAATAAATTTACTTACTTCTTACTTACTTACTTAAAAGAGAGCTTGATCAAAGGGTTGGAGCTCCCCCTCTCCTTCCTATATGCAAACTGGTTGCCTCCCACACCCAGCCTCTGTATGATTACCATGAATCTAGCATTTACCTGATATATAATTTTTAAACCCAACCTGAGTGATGAGTTTGTTGTTTGGGCTCACTGATTATTTTATTAACTAAATTTGTATTAATTCCTGGTCTCCATTTTTCCCATGTTCGCAGTACCTTGTTTCTTGTCTCTCCCCATGTTCAGCAGTACCTTGTTTCTTGTCTCTCCCATGTTTTAGCAGTACCTTGTTTTTTGTCCCCCCATGTTCAGAGTACCTTTTTTTTCTTTTCTCTATCATGTTCACAGTACCTTGTTTTGTTGTCTCTCCCATGTTCAGCAATACCTTATTTCTTGTCTCTCCCATGTTCAGAGTACCTTGTTTCTTGTCCCCTACATGTTCAGCCAGTACCTTGTTTCTTGTCTCTCCCATGTCCAGCAGGGACCTGTTTCTTTATCTCCATGTCCAGCAATACTTTGTTTCTTGTCTCTCCCATGTCCAGCAATACTTTGTTTCTTGTCTCTTCCCATGTCCAACAAAAAACTTTGTTTCTTGTCTCTCCCTTGTTCAGCAATACTTTGTCTCTTGTCTCTCCCAGGTTCAGCAGTACCTTGTTTCTTGTCTTTCCCATGTGCAGCAATACTTTGTTTCTTGACTCTCCTGTTCACAGTACCTTGTCTCTTGTCTCTTCCATGCCAGCAGTACCTTGTCTCTTGTCTCCCATGTCCAGCAGTACCTTGTTTCTTGTTTCTCCCATGTTCAGCAGTACCTTGTCTCTTGTCTCTTCCATGTCCAGCAGTACCTTGTCTCTTGTTTCTCCCATGTCCAGCAGTACCTTGTCTTTTTGTTTCCCCCATGTCCCGCAGTACCTTGTCTCTTGTTTCTCCCATGTCCACAGTACCTTGTTTCTTGTTTCTCCCCTGTTCACAGTAAATTGTCTCTTGTTTCTCCCCTGTCCAGCAGTACCCTTGTCTCTTTTTTCTTCCCCTGTCCAGCAGTACCTTTCTCTTGTTTCTCCCATGTCCAGCAGTACCTTGTCCCCTTGTTTTTTCTCCATTCCACAGTACCTTGTCTCTCCATGCCCAGCTACCTTTCTATTGTCCTCTCCCCTGCCCCGCAATACTTTGTCTATTGTCTTTCATGCCAACAAAACTTTGTTTATTGTGTCTCCCATGCCCAACAAAACTTTTCTATTGTCTCTCCCAAAGCCCAGCAATATTTTGTCTCTTTTTGTTTCTCCCATGCCCAGCAATACTTTGTCTATTGTCTCTCCCACGCCCCAATACTTTGTGTATTGTCTCTCCCATACCCACAGTATCTTGTCTATTGTCTCTCCCATGCCCAGCAATACTTTGTCTATTGTCCTCCCATACCCACAATCTTTGTGTATTGTCTCTCCCATGCCCAGCAATACTTTGTGTATTGTCTCTGCCATGGGCAGCAGTACCTTGTCTCTGGTGTGTTTTCCTGTGACCAACATCTTTACTTTGTACATATAACTGCAAGTATTGAAGCCTCGTAAGCATTACCTTTATCCCATGTCTGTATTACACGTATGTATCTTGTAGTTTTTTTGCAGTCACCTTATATTTGTATTTACATCACTATTTTTGTATCATCTGTAAACACTGATATTATATGTAACATCTACCACTCGTACAGTTGTAATAATATTACTGTACGCCATCCTCAAATTTTCTGACTCCTCTCTTCTTGTCCTGTCAACATTTGTTGAATAAAAACAAATGGAAAGTATTTGACTCCCAATTAAACTGGCATTTATTTTATAAATATAAAAGTAAAAACTTGGGGAAGATTTATACACAGTATATACTACATAGCATGTTTCAAATAAATAAAAAGTACCATAAATAATTATTGCTAATGAATAAAAATAATCTTAACATTAATCACGATAAGAAATTTAGTTTCGTTGAGAATGAACCAGAGAATGTACTATCACAATAATCTCTCTTTGCTGGCAGATGTAGAACCTACTTTCCCCACATCCTTCCGCTGACACCACAAACTTGTACGCAGGTTTGAGTGCTAGACACTGGAGTAGAGAGGCTGGGGTTTGGGCTGCTGCCCCACACCTCCCACCTCACGGGACGTCCATCTAACCACTTCCACTCCTCATCTTGCCAGCAGTTGAGGCACCTATCCAGTAGTGTAAGTTCGGCTAACTGAAAAAGGTATAAGAAAGGGTATGGTGATACCGACAAGATGTGGAAAAAAAAACTCATGTACAGTTCAGACATTTATTTTTGTAAAGTAAAAGGACACAAGTGCGCTAATGTGACATTTTTATTGTGGCAAAACGTTTCGCTCTCCAGGAGCTTGACAAAGCTCCTGGAGAGCGAAACTTTTCCCACATAAAAATGCCCACATTAGTTGCACTTGTGTCCTTTTACTTTACATATTGTCGGTAATTCTACCAACATTTTTTCGTTTATTATAGGAAACGAAAATCACTCACGAAAATCACTCCATATGAAAGCAAAAGACTCGGCAGGAGATGCAACATTACCCCGATGAGAAGCAGGGGCCTCGAGTACACTGAGAGACAACACAGTAAGTGTCCGGGGTCCAAGACTGTTCAATTGCCTCCCAGCATACATAAGGGGGATTGCCAATAGCCCCCGGGCCTGTCTTCAAGACGGCACTGGACAGGCACCTAAAGTCAGTACCTGACCAACCGAGCTGTGGTTCGTACGTCAGCTTGTGTGAGGCCAGCAGTAACACCCTGGTTGATCAGACTCTGATCCACCATGAGGCCGGGTCTCAGACCGGGCCGCGGGGGCGTTGACCCCCGAAACCTTTCAAGGTAAACTCCGGGTAAACGTTTCACCACGAGTGACTTCTTGGTCCTAATACAGAGATATTGAAAGATTAACTGATTCGTCAGGAACTCGCGTCCTGACACGGATCTTAATTCTAATTATTATTATACTCAAAACTAAGCGTCTTAATCCAAATATGCAAGGTCCTGGATGCTGTAGACGATAAACAAAATGCAGATGCAGATTTTTGCAAAAACTTTCGACAAGTGTGACCATGGTGTAATAGCACACAAAATGCGTGATAAAGGAATAACGGAAAAGTTGGTAGATGATCTATAACTTCCTGACAAATAGAACACAAAGAGTAATAGTAAACAGAGTAAATTTCGAGGCAGCTACAGTGAAAAGCTCTGTTCCACAAGGCACAGTACTCGCTCCCGTCCTATTCCTCATCCTCATTTCTGACATAGACAGAGATGTAAGTTATAGCTCTGTGCCCTTCCTTTGCGGATGACCCCTGAATTGCCATGACAGTGTCCCCCATCGAAGGCACCACAAGACTCCAAGTGGACATCAACCAAATCTTCGAATGCTACTCAAAACAATATGAATTCAATGAAGAAAAATGTCAGCTACTCAGATATGGAAAACTTGAGGAAATTAAAACTGTATCAGGGTATACAACAAATTCAAAAACAACAAAAGAGCGAAAAAAGTAATGTGAAGAACCGGGAGTGATAATGTCAGAGGATCTCGCCTTAAAAGACCACAACAACGTATCTACCGCATCTGCTATTAAAGTGATAAGATGGATAATGAAAACCCTTCAAAACTGGGGAGCCAAGCCCATGATGATTCTCTTCAAATTGCTTGTTCTCTCTGGGCTGAAATACTGCTGAAACACTAACTGCCCCCTTGAAGGCAGGCGAAATTGCTGACCTGGGGGAGTGCACCAAGAACTTCCACGGCACACATAAGTACGTAAGGCACCTAAATTACTAGGAACGGTTGAAATCCTTGATTTGTATTCCTTGGAACGCAGGCGAGAGAGATACATGATAATTACACTTGGAAAATCCTAGAGGGATTAGTACCAAACTTGCACAAAAAAAATCACTCCCTATGAAAGCAAAAGACTCGGCAGGAGATGCAACTTTCCCACTAATGAAAAGCAGGGGCGCCACGAGTACCTGAGAGCCCAACACAATAAGTGTCAGGGGCCCAAAACTGTTCAGCTGCCTCCAGCATACATAAGGGGGATTACCAATAGACCCCGGGGCTGCTCTCAAGAAGGCACGGGAAACAGGCACCTAAAGTCAGTACTTGACCAGCCAGGCTTTTTTTCGTACGTCAGTTTACGTTCGAAAAGCAGAAAACAGCCTAGTTGATCAGACCCTGATCCACCACGAGACCTTGTCTCGACCGAGCCGTGGGGCGTTGACCCAGACACCCTCTCCAGTATACTCCAGGTATACACCATTGTCTGAGTGAGCGATAGGAACCCACATCACTGCCCGAGTGAGAGACATATATCCCGGTCTTGAGATAACTTACGTCTGAGCTTAAAAATGAAAAGCTTGAACTGGCTGTAGTGTAGTGGGGCAGCGAGGTCTCCCCGGAGGCTGTGACAGTGTGCCCGAGCATCCTGCCAGGTCAGACGCTCCTCCCTGCTAACATGATAGCACCCCCACCGCCACGACGATAAAGGCCACAAAACACACGCCTGTAACATGAAAAAATTATCCTAGTGGGATAGTCGGTATATTTTTGGATATGTTGGTAATATGTTGATGGTTTTCCCCGGGGGCATTACCCCTGCTGCCTGATCTCGGACCAGGCTCTTGGTTGATTTCCTGAGTAGTCAGGTTATCAGTGTTGGCAATGTGCAGTCGAACTTTAGTATCACAGCCTGGGGTGATCAAGAGCTGTCTGGAGAAACTTGTTTAAATGAGCAGCAGTGGTGATGTGAGCCATAGACAGTGAGATGGGGAAAATAAACAATGTAATTATTCTCCTGGAAAAAACTGCAAACTTCTCACACAACGAAAAAAAAAATAGATTTAAATTTTTTTATTTTATTATTTATTTCAGGAGAGAAGCGCTGGGTTGGAAGAGTCAAACAGACCGGGAAATGGAAACAATCAGTCCCAGATTTTCGCTTGGCCGACTTCATGGGGTTGAAAAATTACCTGGTGGGCTAATTGGGATGTCCGACTATGGGGCAGGTAGGTGGTGTTGGTTGCCAATATACGTTTTTCAGAGCATAGTTCTAGCTGCCCAGACAACTTTTGTTTCCCGGGAGGGAAATAAGATCTAACAAACAATGATCCCAAATGGATGAACAATAGATTAAAACATCTCAATGGTCAAAAGAGAGGCATATATAGGGGTCAGGGATGGAAGTATACGTCAGGGCTGGTGTATACGTCAGTGCTGGTAGTATACGTCAGGCTGGTAGTATACGTCAGGCTGGTAGTAACATAAGAGCTGGTAGTATAAAGTCAGACTGGTAGTATAAGTCGGGCTGGGTAGTATACTCAGGTCTGGTAGTATACTCAGGCTGGTATGTACTCAGGGCTGGTTAACAGTGCCAAACACACCCTAAACATGCCAAACACACTTAACAGTGCAACACACTCTACAGTGCTAAAACAATCTTACAGTGTTTCACCAGTAGGGAGTGCCAAACAACTTAACAGTGCCAAACACACTTCTTTACCAGCCCAAAAACACTCTTAACAGTGCCAAACACACTCTTACAGTGCCAAACACACTCTAATCTGTGCCAAACACCTCTAAACAGTGCCAAACACACTCTTACCAGTCCAAACACACTCTTAACAGTGCCAAACACACCCTTAACATGCCCCAAACACACTCTTAACAGTGCCAAACACACTCTTAACGTTGCCAAACACACCTTAAAACAGTATCAAACACACTCTTAACAGTGCCGAACACACTCTTAACAATGCCAAACACACTTTAACAATGCCAAACACCCTTAAACAGTGCGAAACACACTCTTAACTGTGCCAAAAAACACTCTTAGCAGTGCCAGACGGTTAAGGGAGGCTGCCTAATTCAGTATTCAGAATATAAATTTTTTTATTAATTTGTGCAGGCCGATCTTACTGAGACTTTTATATGATCATAGAACATATATGTTTATTTAAAAAAAAGAAAGGAATCTTACAAAAAAAATAAAAATAAATAATTACGAAATAGATCGACCCTTAGTTCCATGGTATTGGACGCACCTGACAGTCTAGTATAAAATAAAACCGGATTTACGGCAGGTATATATTTTCTAAATCAATTTTTATTCCTATTTGTTGAAATAAAGATTAATTTTAAATATGTGAAACTTAAGTATGATATAGTGTTAGGTAACTGGACGAAAATGCAACCGAATGTAACATGTGGCAACGTTTTACTCTCCCCGGTATGTCATGTGAGGTGAATGATAGGTAGTAGCGGCAGCAGTAGTAGTTAAATATAATTATTACATGAGACAAAATACCATATATAACTAGAATATCGCTGTCAACTTGTCAGTAACACTGTCTGATAATAAAATTAAAAAAAACTATTATCTTACCCTCCAGAGCGACGTCTTCTGTCGTAGTATTGTTAGTGTGAGTTGCTCCAGCGGTGGTCGTGGCCATCACCTGCGTCAAGTTTTCAGTTCTTCCTGGAGGGCGGTTTACCTTCCTGGTGACAGAGGTCAGGTCATTGAAGGAGGTGGCCCTCTACTTCGCCCACACGTTGAGTGTAGCTCCATTTTGTTCCCAGCCTCACCCCGCTGGGTCTCCAACGCTGACATTTCATTGGGAAGTATATTAAGTTCAGTTCTGCTTCTCCTGAACTTCTTCCAGTTTTACTAATGAATGTCTACGTTCATCACTGATGCAGTGACATGTTGTGGAGTCAGTAGCATCTTTCTTCGTGTTGAGTATTGCACTAGTAGGACGCCCGGGGATATTCATTTTCAAGTTATCTAGTTCGTCCCTTAAGGATTTTACAGCATCATTGAAATCCTTTTCTTTTGATGTGAGATGTCCAGAGAAAGATTTGGTGTCTTGAATCTTGTCATCGAGTGAGTGATGTTTACTTGTGGCTGTAGGAGTCCTCCTCCGTCAGGATGTTGTCACTGTAATAAGAGACTGTCTGAGGTGTGTCAGTTCTTAACTTACTCTCGACCTCTACCAGTGATAGCTGGAGTCCATCTATCTGTACCTGGAAGTTTTGTGTGTGTTCCTGGGCTCCCTGCAGCTTCTCCTGCATTGCTGTCAAATGGTTTTCCCTGGCTCATACCAACAACTTCAACGTGGAAACGTCTCTAATATAAGACCTATTTTTTGGTCCATGTTTTCTCTTAATCTTTCGAAGTTGGTGGACATCGTGCCAAAGGCGTCCTCGCTGCTATCTCTCAAGTAGTGTAAGTTCTTGTTCAATACTGTCTCTGAAAGCTTGACCCACATTTGGTGTCCTCTCTGTACAGTGCATCACGGATGTCCGTGAGGACAGTGGCGGTGTTGTCACCGCTCTTTATTTGTTTTTTTTGATAGAGACAGATCCCACTCTCCATTCGGTTCATTATAGCTTGGAAATGTTCTTATATAGTTCTGTTTTGTTTATATTATCATCATCTATAATTTTTTTTGGGTACTTTTATGTTTATGCTATTTACCCTTTATTTTGTCCGATTTATTCGTTTTAACATTCATAGACTTGTTTAAAATCTTGTTTGCTTCCATTGTATCAATTTTTTTCTAATATTTTAACTTTGTGTGTAGAATTAACATCCGTGATCTAACATCTTCCCTAACAAGGGTGGTGTTATAATTTGACTTTTTAGCTTTGTCGGTAGAATTATAAGTTTCTTCTGATTGTTCAAGGGAACTTTCTGTGGTTGAAATTTTTCCGCCATTTCAGCTTCGTGTAAAGAATTTCATCCGGGGGGATCAGGTGTTCTGAAACATGAAGGTTTAGGTGGGGGGCCCAGTCCTCCTCCTGCAGTAGCTGTTGGTAGTGCTGCTGGGCCGAGTTTTCCTCCTGCAGTAGCTGTATGGGAGTGCTGCTGGGGCCCAGTCTCCATCCTGCAGGAGCTGTTGGTGCTGCTGGGGGAGGTGCGTGGACGCTCCAGGCAGTGTTGTTGTCAGCACAGCTGCTTCCACCAGCATCATCCTCACTAACACGTTGCTATCCATCTTGTACCCATTGCCTAATAATAATTGAATTTATTTATGTAATTTTTAACACATACACAGTCTGTATTGGAGTGTGCAGCACCAGTATGGAACTCACTCCTATTAAAAAACTGAAATTGGAGAAAGTCAGAGGTCTGCGTTTTATATATATAATATATATATATATATATATATATATATATATTATATATATATATATAAATATATTATATTTTATATGCAATGAGATCACAGTAAACAGGTGATTTCAGAATATGCAAAACAACCACTGTGAAAGAATAGAGAAATTCCAAGCGCTTTCGTGACTACTCACATTATCAAGGAACAATGAAAGCAATGCATGAAAGGAAGGGATATAAATGGTCTAGACCACACTTCACTATCGCATCCCACAACAAAGCAAAGCCTGATGCGCGACCATAAGAAAAGGAACGCTGCAGCAGGCCGCTGCCTAACTAGACGGTCTATTCTTTCACAGTGGTTGTTTTGCATATATATATATATATATATATATATTTATATATATATAATTATATTTTATATATATATATATATATATTTTGTATATATAATATATATATATATATATTTATATATAATATATATATATATATAGTATTATATTATATAAACACTGATCACTGGCTGAAGGAGACTCGAACCTACGAACCTTGGCACAAGGTATGCAGTGCTTTACCAATCTACCACACTGGACAATACCTTGGCGTGCAACTTGCGTTACACGTTGACCAAGGCAGCCAGCTTTCAGGGAGAAGACTTTCCCTGAAGCAAGTTATTCTTTTCTCTGAGGATGAGGGTCCCCAGGACAGTTCTAGAGGTAGTACCTCCCTCCCTCCCTCCCTCTCAACGTGTAACGCAAGTTGCACCCCAAAGGTATTGCCCAGTGTGGGTAATTGGTAAAGCACTGCGTACCTTGTGCTAAGGTTCGTAGGTTCGAGTCTCCTTCAGCCAGAGATCAGTGTTTGTGTATATTTCGCCTGCTCTTGCGAATTCCTTGCATAATATATAAAAATATATATAATATATATATATTATAAAATTATGTTTATTATATATATATATATATATTATAATATTATATATTTAATATATATATATACCATTTTTTAGGAGTGAAGAAGAGCGAATGTAAGTGTGGGGGAGGTACGTGAGGCTTTTACGTAGAATGAAAGGGGGGGTAAAGCAGCTGGAACTGATGGGATCATGACAGAAATGTTAAAAGCAGGGGGATATAGTGTTGGAGTGGTTGGGACTTTTGTTTAATAAATGTATGAAAGAGGGGGAAGGGACCTAGGGATTGGCAGGAGAGATGTATAGTCCCTTTATATAAAGGGGAAAAGGGGGCAAAAAGAGATTGTAAAAATTATAGAGGGAAAAAGTTTACTGGTATACCAGGAAAAAGTATACGATAGAGTTATAATTGAAAGAATTAGAGGTAAGACAGAATGTAGAATTGCGGATGAGCAAGGAGGCTTCAGAGTGGGTAGGGGATGTGTAGATCAAGTGTTTAAAATTGAAGCATATAAAGTGAACAGTATTTAGATAAAGGTAGGGAAGTTTTTATTGCATTTATGGATTTAGAAAAGGCATATGCTAGAGTGGATAGAGGAGCAATGTGGCAGATGTTTGCAAGTTTATGGAATAGGTGGTAAGTTTTTCTAAATGCTGTAAAGACTTTTTTGAGGATAGTGAGGCCCCGGTTAGGGTGTGTAGAAGAGAGGGAGAAAACTTCCCCGGTAAAGTTAGGTCCCTTTGACAGGGATGTGTAATGTCACCATGGTTGTTTAATATATTTATAGATGGGGTTGTAAAAGAAGTAAATGCTAGGGTGTTCGGGAGAGGGGGGGGATTAAATTATGGGGAATCAAATTCAAAATGGGAATTGACACAGTTACTTTTTGCAGATGATACTGTGCTTATGGGAGATTCTTAAAAAAATTTCAAAAGGTTAGTGGATGAGTTGAGAATGTGTGTAAGGTAGAAAGTTGAAAGTGAACATAGAAAAAAAGTAAGGTGATGAGGGTATCAAATGATTTAGATAAAGAAAAAATGGATATCAAATTGGGGAGGAGGAGTATGGAAGAAGTGAATTTTTCAGATACTGGGAGTTGACGTGTCGGCGGATGGATTTATGAAGGATGAGGTTAATCATAGAATTGATGAGGGAAAAAAGGTGAGTGGTGCGTTGAGGTATAAAGTGGAGTCAAAAAACGTTATCTATGGAGGCAAAGAAGGGAATGTATGAAAGTATAGTAGTACCAACACTCTTATATGGATGTGAAGCTGGGTGGTAAATGCAGCAGCGAGGAGACGGTTGGAGGCAGTGGAGATGTCCTGTTTAAGGGCAATGTGTGGTGTAAATATGATGCAGAAAATTCGGAGTGTGGAAATTAGGAGAAGGTGTGGAGTTAATAAAAGCATTAGTCAGAGGGCAGAAGGGGTTGTTGAGGTGGTTTTGGTCATTTAGAGAGAATGGATCAAAGTAGAATGACATGGAAAGCATATAAATCTATAGGGGAAGGAAAGGGGGTAGGGGTCGTCCTCGAAAGGTTGGAAAGAGGGGAAAAGGAGGTTTTGTGAGCGAGGGGCTTGGACTTCCAGCGGGCGTGCGTGGGCGTGATAGATAGGAGTGAATGGAGACGAATGATACTTGGGACTGACGATCTGTTGGAGTGTGGCAGGGTAATATTTAGTGAAGGGATTCAGGGAAAACGGTTATTTTCATATAGTCGGACTTGAGTCCTGAAATGAGAAGTACAAAAGCCTGCACTTTAAAGGGGGGGTTTGGGATATGGCAGTTTGGAGGATATGTTGTGTATCTTTATAAGTATATGCTTCTAAACTGTTGTATTCTGAGCACCTCTGCAAAAGCAGTGATAATGTGTGAGTGTGGGTGAAAGTGTTGAATGATGGGAAAAAAGTATTTCTTTTTGGGGATTTTCTTTCTTTTTTTTGGGTCACCCTGCCTCGGTGGGAGACGGCCGACTTGTTGAAAAAAAAAAAAAAAAAAAATATATATATATAATAATATATATATATATATATATATATATATATAAATATATATATATAAAATAATATATATTTTATATATATATATATATTTCAGAGAGAGAGAGAGAGAGAGAGAGAGAGAGGGAACCACCTCTAAAAACTGTCCTGGGGACCTCATCCTCAGAGAAAGAAAAACCCTTGCTTCAGGGAAAACTCAAGGTTCTCCCTGAAGCTGTTTGAGAATTTTCTCCTACCACTCCGTTTATTTAATGTATAATATATTTAAAGACAAAATACATTGACAAAACATTCACAAAAATACAATAGAAAGTAAAACAACATAGGTAACTCAGAGCTACATCTCGAATACTTTGTCCAGCTCCCCCGGTGGTGGGCTGCATGCCCAGAATGTTGCAGGCATTTCCTCTCTGGATCACAACACTGAGTTTCTGAAAGAGGAAGCTGGTCGCTCTGTGGTCCTTGGTTTCTATGATGAGCTTTTCACCCAGCTCTTTGAGGAACTTTAGAGCACACTTGCCTCATGATCAAGGGTCTCCGACCATATTGGGATGAAGTTATAGCAAGGGGTGAGGTCTTCATATTTGCGGATCTTCTGGGTCTCCCTGTGGCTGGCAGCTCCACCCCCTTCCACTATGGAGTATGGCAAATAGGTGTCTGCCAATGTGGCGGCACAGGTGTAGTCCCAGGCAATCTGCTTTCCATCCTTCCAGGGTAGCTATGGCCCCC
>NW_026471221.1:0-30512 GCF_026875155.1 Cherax quadricarinatus | reverse complement strand
ATGTTATTTTTCCAGTCTGTGATTTTATTGTTCCACCGGGTGTTTATTGTTCCGGGCTGGTGTGTTTTTGTTCCGTCTGGTGAGTTTGTTCCAGTCTGGGACGTTATTGTTCCTTTGGTGATTTTATTTTTCCAGTCTGGTGAATGAGCCCTCATCCATTTTTTTAATTTATTCTTTTACAGTAGATTATTAAAGTTAATCTATTTTAATGTTATTTTAATGGCTTTAAGGTAACAGAGCACAAATTTATGCAGAAAAACCATAATGGTTCCCTCTACCCCAAAAAACGCCGAGGGAAAAATTTCTAGGCTCCACATTGACAACTGTCGAAAATTTCGACCCACATCAGCATTTTTCCCCAAAAAAAAAAAAAAATCTCCAAACAGTAGGATCCCTTTTAGATACTGTACTATGTCCCCCAAACACCCTTCTGCTCTTTTCCACCCCTTCCTCTCCCCTTACCTCACCTATGGTAATTGTGCATGGGTTAAACCAGGCAAATCACCTTAAATTTTTAAATTATACAACAGAAAGCTGCTGTAGAATAAAAAAAACAGGTTTAAACCTGCAACATACAAAATATCCACTTATATTATTATGCCTACACATACCCAAAACATTATTCTCCAATATAAACCCCCCCCCTAAAACTCCTTCTTGAAAATACAAACAACGTTTAGCAAACACAAGACAAAAATCACTCTTTCATACCCTGTTTTTCATCTTCACTATAAAAAAAAGCAATGCATATAAAGGGTTCAAAGATTTGGAATTATTGCCTGAAAAAACAAAAGTCCCCCTGCGATTGTGCACCATTTTTTAAGGGCTCTACTAGAAATCACCTCTTTCCCAAAACAACAACACAAATACTATAAACACAAAAATCTCACCCCAAAAATTAAAAAAAGGTTTTTAATAAATTACTTCACAACAAAATTTTGTCTCAATCTCATTATTATAATGTGCAAAATATAAAACTGTAACTACCTCTTTGATATATAAAAAAATCATATTTTAATTCGAACCAACTAATATTTAAAATCTAGTATTATAATCTGTAAATCATTAGGTTTAGTCTGCCCGAAATACTCGGCATGACAGTGGTTTTCTTTGATCTTGTAAACAACATTTAAATTACACATTGTAAACTATGCTTGGTAGTAGACTCCTTAAACACACGTCGTTAAAATTGTAACTTGCTTGGGAGTAGACCCCTTTCACATGTCAGTTACACATTGTAAAATATGCTTGGGAGTAGACTCTTACACACGCATTAACATTGTAAACATGCTTGGGAGTGACCCTTTTCACACGTCAGTTCCATTGAAACTTGCAAAGTAAAAGAAATTTGAATTTTAATAATCTTGCACTCCCACACGTTTAAAACAAGGCATTTCTTAAACAAAAAGTCATCACTAATAAAGCTACTTAAAATTTTAAATAATCTTATTTTTTTTTATATATTTATTTAAAACAAATGACAGAAATAATTAAAAAAATACACGACAAAAATTTTCGCACGAATCTCACTTAACCCGAGACCTAATAAAGACCCAACATACAGTGGTAATACACACCCCAACACACCACACCGTATTTTACAGTGGTAATCACACACACAACACACCGTATTTTACTTTGGGTAATACCCCTAAACCACACAACACACCCGTATATTACAGGGGGAAAATTACCACTAAACACCACACCGTATGTTTACTTTGGGGTAATACACTCACACAAAACCAAAAAACCCCGAAAAATTACAGTGGTAATACACACCACACCACACCGTTTTACTTTGGAAAAACCTCAAAACACAACACACCGTATATTACAGTAAATAATACCTCACACACCCAAAACCGTATGAAAATTTGGAATACACTCACACAAACACCCCGGGAAATTTTACAGTGATAATACCCCAAAACACACACCACACCGTATTTCTTGGTTTTTTAACTCACACACAACACACCGTAAAATTCAGTGAAAAAACACTCCCCCCACCCCAAAAACCGAAATTTTACATTGGTAATAAAATCACCACAACACAACCGAAATGTTACATTGGTAATACACACCCCCACACCACACCGTATGTTAAAAAATTGGTAAAACACCCCACACACACCACACCTTTAAGGTTCCCTTGGTATTACACTCACACACAACACACCGTATTTTAAACAGGGGGATAATACACTCACAAAACACCAAAACCGAAATTTTACATTGTAATACACCACAAAAACAACAAAACCGTAAATTACAGTAAAATACCTCCCCCCAAAACCAAAACCGAAAATGTTTACATTGGTATTACACCACACACAACAAACTGTAAATTTAGAATATACCTCACACCCCAACAAAACTGAAATTTATAGTGAATATACACTCACACACAACACAAACAGTATTTCCCTTGATAATACACCACACACAAAAACTAACATTACAGTGATATTGTTTTTTTTGTTAAAGAACATCTCAAACCAATTTTTACATATTACCAAACATCAAACACTAAAAAATTAAGATTGTACAAAAAAAGGGAGATAAACAAAACAAAAAAAACACGCACAATGACACACACAAGCACACATTTTACACTAAAAGGACTACATCAGGCACAATTTGGTGGGGTTTCTGCCGGTCAACCCCACCCATTACACAACACAGCCCTAACACAGGCACATACGGGGAGGTTTCGGGGCCTGCCCAACACACACTTTACACTAAAAGAGACTCCCATCAGGCACATACTAGGTGGGGTTTTCTGCCGGTCAAACACACATTACACTACACGAGACTACATCAGGCACATACTGGGTTTGAGGTTTTTTCCTGTCAACACACACTTTAAAAAACCTACACGAAACTACATCAGGCACATACTGGGTGAGGTTTCTGCCTGTAAACACAAAAATTACACAACTTTAGACAAAATCGGGCCCACATACTAGGTGAGGTTTCTGCCTGTCAACACACACTTTTTACACAAACACGAACTACATCGGGGCACAACTGGGTTTTAAAGGTTTCTGCCTGTAAACCCCAACACTTACACTACTGAGACTACATCAGGCAAAAACAAGGTGGGGTTTTCTGCCTGTCAACACACCCCTTTACACTAAAACGAGACTAAAATCGGGGCACATACTGGGTTGGGGTTTTTCCGCCTTTTCAACACACACGTTACACTACATGAGACTACATCAGGCACATACTAGGTGAGGTTTCTGCCTGTCAACACACACTTTTACACTACATGAGACTACATCAGGCAATACTAGGTGAGGTTTCTGCCTGTCAACACACACGTTACACTACATGAGACTACATCAGGCACATCTACTAGGTGAGGTTTCTGCCTGTAAAACACACACGTTACACTACATGAGACTACATCAGCACATACTAGGTGGGTTTCTGCTGTCAACACACACGTTACACTACATGAGACTACATCAGGCACATACTAGGTGAGGTTTCTGCCTGTCAACACACACGTTACACTACATGAGACTACATCAGGCACATACTAGGTGAGGTTTCTGCCTGTCAACACACACGTTACACTACATGAGACTACATCAGGCACATACTAGGTGAGGTTTCTGCCTGTCAACACACACGTTACACTACATGAGACTACATCAGGCACATACTAGGTGAGGTTTCTGCTGTCAACACACACGTTACACTACATGAGACTACATCAGGCACATACTAGGTGAGGTTTCTGCCTGTCAACACACACGTTACACTACATGAGACTACATCAGGCACATACTAGGTGAGGTTTCTGCCTGTCAACACACACGTTACACTACATGAGACTACATCAGGCACATACTAGGTGAGGTTTCTGCCTGTCAACAACACACGTTACACTACATGAGACTACATCAGGCACATACTAGGTGAGGTTTCTGCCTGTCAACACACACGTTACACTACATGAGACTACATCAGGCACATACTAGGTGAGGTTTCTGCCTGTCAACACACACGTTACACTACATGAGACTACATCAGGCACATACTAGGTGAGGTTTCTGCCTGTCAACACACACGTTACACTACATGAGACTACATCAGGCACATACTAGGTGAGGTTTTCTGCCTGTCAACACACACGTTACACTACATGAGACTACATCAGGCACATACTAGGTGAGGTTTCTGCCTGTCAACACACACGTTACACTACATGAGACTACATCAGGCACATACTAGGTGAGGTTTCTGCCTGTCAACACACACGTTACACTACATGAGACTACATCAGGCACATACTAGGTGAGGTTTCTGCCTGTCAACACACACGTTACACTACATGAGACTACATCAGGCACATACTAGGTGAGGTTTCTGCCTGTCAAAACACACACGTTACACTACATGAGACTACATCAGGCACATACTAGGTGAGGTTTCTGCCTGTCAACACACACGTTACACTACATGAGACAACATCGGGCACATACTAGGTGAGGTTTCTGCCTGTCAACACACTTTTTTCCCATTTACGAGACTACATAAAGGCCCTTTACTGGGTTAGGTTTCTCCCTTTGCAACACACACGTTCCCTTTAAAAGAGACTACATAAGGCACATACTAAAATTTTTCCCCTGTAAAACCAAAACTTTTACACTACAGGGAATACATCAGGCACATACTGGGTGGGTTTCTCCCTTGTCAACACACAGGGTTACATACATGAACTACACCCAGGCAAAATTCTAGGGGGTTTCCCCCTCCCTGTAAAACACACACTTTCACTACATGGACTACATCAGGCAAAAATTACTAGGTGAGGGTTTTCTGCCGTCAACACACACGTTAAATACATGAAACTACATCGGCACTTACTAGGTGAGGTTTCTGCTTTGTAAAAACACACACTTTTACACAAAACATGAAAACATAAAGGCACTTTTACGGTGAGGTTTCTTTTTTCCCAAACCCCACACTTTTACATTTCGAGACTACATCAGGACTTTACTAGGGAGGTTTCTCCCTGTCAACACACGGGGTTCCCACTACATGAGACTACTTTAAAGGCACATATAGGTAAAGGTTTTCTCCCGTCAACAAACCTTTACACAAACATAACTACATCAGGCACATTTTAAGGGGGGTTTTTCTGCCTTTTCAACACACCCGTTACACTACTTTAGACTCCCATCAGGCACATATTTGGGGAGGTTTCCCCCTGTCAAAAACACACGTTTACACTCCCAAAATAACTTCAGGCACTTTATTTGGGTTGGGGTTTTCCCCGGGTCAACACAAAACGTTACACTACATAACAAATCAGGCACTTAAAGGTGAGGTTTTTTTTGCCAGCCCAACACACACTTTACACTACTTGTACTACATCAGGCACTTCCCTGGGTTGGGGTTTTTCCTGCCTGTCAACACCCTTACATAAGGGAGATTTAACATCAGGCACATACTAGGTGGGGGTTTCTCCCTTCCCAACCACCGTTCCCTTTAAAAGAGATTTACATCGGGGACATACTAGGGGGGGTTTCTGCCTGTAAAACCACCCCACGTTAAAACTAAATGGGGAACAACATCAGGAAATTTTCAAGGTGAGGTTTCTGCTGTCAACAAAACTTTACTCTACATGAGACTACATCAGGCCCCTACTGGGTGGGTTTCTGCCTGTCACACACCTTTTCACTACATGAGATTTCATCGGGAAATTTCCCTGGTGGGGTTTTGCCGGGGTAAACACAAAACGTTAAAACTACGAACTACATCGGCACATACTGGGTGGGTTTCTCCCGGGTCAACACACACTTTTACACAAAATTGAGACTACATCACAACTTTATAGGTGAGGTTTTTGCCTTTTAAAACCCCCACGTTACACTACTTAGACACATCAGGTACATACTAGGTGGGGTTTTTTCCCCTGTCAACACACACTTTTAAAAAACCTCCCGAAAGACAACATCGGGCAAATACTAGGTGGGGTTTTTCCCCTGCCTGTCAACCCCACACGTTAAAACTACATGAGACTCCCTCAGGAATACGGGTTTTGGGTTTCTCCCCTGTAAACACACACGTTAAAACTACATGAGACAACATCGGGCACTACAAGGGGGAGGTTTCTTTCTCCCTTTCAACCCCAAGTTAAAATATTGGGGACAAAATCAGGCACAACTAGGTGGGGTTTTCTCCCGTAACACACCCTTACACTACATGAACCCTACCCCAGGCACATACTAGGGAGGTTTCTGCCTTCAACACACACTTACACCATAAAACTACTTCAGGCCCCAAACAGGTGGGTTTCTCCCGCCCAACACACACGTTACAAACATGGGGGGACTACATCACACATACTAGGGGGAAGGTTTTCTCCCTTCAACACACCGTTACAACATGAACTCATCAGGCACTTTTCTGGGGTGGGTTTTCTGCCTGAAACACACACGTTACAACTAATAAAGACACATCGGGGCAAAAATAGGTGAGGTTTCTCCCCTTTTAAAACAACACGTTACATTTCAAGACTACATCGGACCCAAAATAGGTGAGGTTTCTGCCTGTCAACAAAACACTTTACACACATAAGAAAACATAAAGGCCCCAAAATGGGTTTGAGGTTTCTCCCCTGTCAACCCCACACGTTCACTACATTGAGACTACTCAGGCACTTTAATAGGTGGGTTTCTGCCTGTCAACAAAACTTTTCCCTACTTGAACAAATTTTCGGGCCCCTACTAGGTGAGGTTTCTGCCTTTTCAAAAACCCCTTTTACACTACAGAACACACGGCACATACTAGGTGAGGTTTTGGCCTGTAAAACACACACTTTACACTACATGGGGACCCCTCAGGAAATATAGGTGGGGTTTTCCCCCTGTAAAACACACACTTACACTAAAATAAACACTAAAAAGGAAACATACTAGGTGGGGGTTTCTCCCTGTAAAAACACACGTTCACTACATGTACTACATAGGCACATACTAGTGAGGTTTTTTTTGGGGTAAAAAACACTTACATTTAAATGAAACATAAAGGGCCATACTGGGGAGGTTTCGGGCTTGTCAAAAACAACTTTCCCACTACATGGGGACTAATACCCACATATGGGTAAATTTTCCCTGCCTGTCAACACAAATTACCCCTAAAAGAACAACTTCAACATACTGGGTGAGGTTCTCCTGCCAAACAACCACACGTTAAAACTACATGGGGCCCTAAACAGGCACTTTACTGGGGTGGGGTTTCCCTGTCAAAAACACAGTTACAAAAACTTGAGATACTCGGGCACATACTAGGTGGGTTTTTTTGTTTGTCAACCCACCCGTTACACTACATGAGACTACATCGGGGCACAATATTGAGGTTTGGGCCCCTGTAAAAAACACCCCGTTACACTACAGGGACTCCATCAGGCACTCCCTAGGTGAGGTTTTCCCTGTAAAACAACACACTTTACACTACATGAGATTTAACAAAGGAAATTTTTATAGGTGGGGGTTTTTCTGCCTGTCACAACACTTAACTACATGGACTAAAATCAGGCACATACTAGGTGAGGTTTCCCTGATTTTCCAACAACACATTACCCTACATGAGACACTTCAAAACATACTAGGTGAGGTTTCTCCCCTGTCAACACCCACTTAAACACTCCATGAGATTTTACCAGGCACATACTGGGTTTTGGTTTTTTGGCCTTGAAACCCACCCATTAAAAACCTTTAAGACTACATCGGGGGCCACTTTACAGGGGAGGTTTTTTTTTCCCCTGTCAACACCCACGTTACACTACATGAAATACACCCGGGGCACTTACTAGGTGAGGTTTTTTCGCCTGTAACACAACTTTTACACTACAGGGAAGATACATCAGGAAATTTCCAGGGGGGTTTTCTGCCTGTAACACACACTTTACACTAATAGATTTTCTCGGGCAAAACTAGGGTAAGGTTTCGCCTTTCAAACACACTTTAACACTACATGAGACTACATCAGGCACATACTAGGTGAGGTTTTCTGCCTGTCAACACCCCACTTTTACACTAAAATAAGACTACTTCAGCCCTACTAGGTGAGGTTTCTGCCTGTCAAAAACAAAAGGTTACACTCCCTGAGATAAAATCAGGCACATACTAAATAAAGGTTTCTGCCTGTCAACCCCGTTACATACTTTAGACTACACGGGCACATACAAAGGTGATTTTTCTCCCTGTCAAACACACGTTAAAAACTACATGGGGACTACTTCGGGGCACATACTAGGGGAGGTTTTGCCTGCCCAACACCACTTTAACCCCTACAGGAGATACATCAGGGCACATACAAAGGTGAGGTTTCGCCTGTCAACACAAAACTTGACACAACAGGAACTACATCGGGCACATACTAGGTGGGGTTTTCTGCCTTTCAACAACACACTTAAAACTACATGAGACTCCAACAGCACAAACTGGGTTGAGGTTTCGGGCCTTAAACACACAGTTTACACTACATAAACTACATCGGGCACATACTAGGGGGTTTTGCCTGTCAACACACACGTTACCCCTACATGAGACTAAATCAGGCAAATACAGGGGGAGGTTTTTTTCCTGCCCAACCCCCCACACTTTACCCTACTTGGGGACTACTTCGGGGAAAATTTAAAAGGGTTTAGGTTTCTGCTTCAAACACACGTTACACTACAGGGAAACTACCAGGCCATACTGGGTGAGGTTTCCCTTGTAAACAAAACCACGTTACACAAAAGAGATTTAAAACTCAGGCTTTTTATAGGTGAGGTTTTCTCCGTCAAAACCACGTTAAAAACCATGGGGATTTAAAACGGGCACTTTAATTGGGTTTTTTTTGCCTGTCAACACACACTTACACTACATGGGGGATACATAAAGGAAATTACTGGGTGGGGTTTCGGCCTGTAAACACACACGTTACACTACTTTAGACTCCCATCAGGCACAAACTAGGTGGGGCCCCCTGCCTGTCAACCCCAAAACGTTACACTACATGAGACTACATCAGGAATTTCTAGGTGAGGGTTTTGCCTGTCAACACACACGTTACAAACATGGGGACTACCCCAGGCTTTTTAATAGGTGGGGGTTTTCTGCCTTCAAACACACATTTAACATACTTGAATTTACATAAGGAAATTTACTAGGGAGGTTTCTGCCTGTAAACCCAAAACACTTCCCACTACATGAACTACATCGGGACATACTATTTTGGGGTTTCCCTCCCTTTGTAAAACACACCCCTTAAAAATTCATAGACTAAAACAGGCACATACTAGGTGAGGTTTCGGCCTGTCAAACACACTTTTAACAAAAGAAAATACACCCGGGCAAAAACTAGGTGGGTTTTCGCGTAAACACACACTTTAAACCCTACATGAGACTTTTAAGGGGGCACAAACTGGGGTGATTTTTTCCTCCCTGTCAACACACACGTTCCCACTACATGGGGATACATCACACAAACAAGGTAAATTTTTCCTCCCTTCAACCACCCCGTTAAACCATGGGGATACATCAGGCACTTCCCTAGGTGAGGTTTCTGCCTGTCAAAACCCAAAATTACACAACATGGACTACATCAGGCACATACTGGTTTGAGGTTCTGCCTGCAAAAAAACACTTTAACACTACTTCACTACATCGGGCATTTACTAGGTGAGGTTTCGGGCCTGTCAACACCCGTTACATACTTTGAAAATTTACATAAAGGCACTTTTAAGGTGAGGTTTTCTGCCTGTCAACACACACTTTACTTTAACTTGAGCCCAAATCAGGCACATACTGGGTGGGGTTTTTTCTCCCTGTCAAACAAAACGTTAAAAACCCCAGGAACTATTCCCGGGCACTTTTAACTGGGGAAAAGGTTTTCCCTCCCTGCCCAACAAACACTTAACTCATGAGACAAACTCAGGCCCCATACTAGGTGGGGTTTTCTGCCTGTCAATCAACACTTTACATTAATGAACTACATCGGGCACATACTAGGTGAGGTTTCTCCCTTTAACACCACGTTACACTACTGAGACTACTTTCCAGGAAATTACTAGGTGGGGGTTTTTTCTCCCTTTCAACCCAAAACGTTACATTCATGAGACTACACCCGGCACATACTAGGTGGGGTTTTTCTCCCTTTCCCAACCACACCACGTTAACCACAAAAGAACTACCCCCGGCACATATTTAGGTGAGGTTTCTCCCTGTCAACAACACGTTACACCCCAAGGGGGACAAAAACACCCACCCACTTCAATTTGGGGTTTTCTGCCTGTCAACACACACTTTTCCACTACATGAACTAAATCAGGCACAAACTATGGAGGTTTCCCCTGCAACACACACGTTAAAATAACTTTGAGACAACTTTCGGGCCCCAAAATTCTAGGTGGGTTTCTCCCCTGTCCACCCCCGTTACACTACATGAACTACAACCCAGGCACTTACTAGGGGGAGGTTTTTTGCCTGAAACACAAACTTTTTCACTACATGAGCAAATCAGGCACATACTAGGTGGGGTTTTCTGCCTGGTCAACACACACGTTACACACAAAAAATACATCGGGGACTACTGGGGTGAGGTTTCTGCTCCTCAACACACAGGGTTTACACTACAATAATACATAAGGCAATACTAGGGAGGTTTTCCCTGTAAAACCCACTTTTACATTACAGGAGACTACTTCAGGCAAAAACCCTAGGTGGGGTTTCCCCTGTCAAAAACCCCCTTTAACACTACATGGACTACATCAGGCACTACAAGGTGGGGTTTTTGCCTGTCAAAACACTTTACAAAAACATGAGCTACTTTGGGCACTTTCGGTGGGGTTTTTTTCTCCCTTGTAAAACACACACTTTTACAAAACTGAGACAAAAAATCGGGCCACAAAATTTAGGTGAGGTTTCTCCCTGTCAAACACGAATGAAAAGGACAAAATTCTAAGTCCCCAGGGGGCCTTAACAGAGCCCCACGATACTAAAAAAACCCTTTAAATTATTGGGTTTACCCACAGATCTTAACTTTAAAAGGGTTTTAGAATTCAAAGAAGGAAAGGGGGAATAATATTTAAAAGTCACTATAAAAACATCCAATTAACAAAACAAAACTACCCATTGATAAATTTTTCATTCCCGCAAAAAAAAAGAAAAATAATGCAAACAGTTTTCATGTAATATAAACTGTTTTACAAAAAAACTGTAAAAAAAGCATAAAAATAAAATAAAAAAAAACCCCCTTGCTTATGCTAGGAAACAATTTTTTTCCCTTTCAATTGAATCAAAAAAAAGTAAAGACTTCCCATTAAAAATATTTTACTCTCTTGAAAAAATTTATCATAAAGTCCTTGAAAAGATTTATACAGTTAAAATTTTGCAAACCCAATTTCTACAAACCTTTTTAAATGATAAACTGTTTTAGTTGGGGGGAAACCCTCGGGGGGAAAAACCCTTTTGCCTCTAGATATTTAAAAATCCAAATTTTACATCCATAAAACAAGGGTCTCCTTTCTCACACCCAAAAATCTAGGAAAATAGCCCTCCTATCCCCTTAAACCCTTTTTTCAAATCCCATAAAACCCCTTAAAGTGAAATTTCGATAACCCTCACTAAAATTTTCTCTCCCCCTCCCTCCATACACCCCCTTTTTTTCTACACTGTGTCCTATAAAAATTTTTAGCCAATGCATTTTAAATTTTTGCAAAGCAAAGTCCCCCCTCCCTCATAGCCCACATTTATTTATATTAATCCGGGAAACATTTTACCCCCAAACGCATTTTTCAACCCCTTTTTTTCACCCCAGTTTAAAATCTAAACTTTAAAAAAATCAAGACCCGCAAACCCCCTCCCCCCACAACCTTAAAACCTTTTCCCATCCAAACCCTTATAATTTAATACAAACGCAAAAATATACCGTTTTTGATTTAAAAAGTCGCCCCAAACCCCCACAATCCTTGCAAACCCCCTCCTCTCGTATTCTTTTAGAATTTAAAAACCCTTTCCCGAAGGGAAGTTTTCCCTGTAAAAATCTTTTCAACCTTTTCTTACTTTAGGTTTTTAAAAGGGAAAATTTTTTTAAAAAAGCCCCCAATATTATCCCAAACAAACAACGGAAAAAACTCCTTTCTAACCCCCCGCTAAACCCGAGCCTTTCCCTCTTTCCCTTCAAGATTTTTCAATTTAAAATTTTGGGGGGGTGACCCCCCACGTTTATGAAAGGGCCCCTAAACACTGCCTAAACCCATCATTTAAAAATCCCACTCCCCCACCACCGTGCATATCCTGATGTATCCCATGAAGGGCCCCTTTTTCTTTCGCCCCCCCCCCCCCCTTATAACTAGTTTTAAATACATACTTAATTTTCCTCTTTTTGACATCTATAAACCCAGCCCTCCAGGCCAAAGGGGAGTGTGACAAGCTCTACTTTAAACCCTTTGCTCCTGTTCCCCAAATGAATTTTAAAAACCCCTTTTTTTTTTAAACCCTTTTTAATTTTCCAAAAGAAGTATCGGGGAAAAATTACCGTAAAAGCCTTTGTTTACTTTTAATAGCACATTCCCTTGGGTTTTCACCCCTTTTTTGCAAACTTAAATTACAAACCTTAACCCCCCTAAGGGAAAGCTTCAGAACACTATAAACCCACACGCACGGAATTTTTTTTGTTTTTCTGACTTGATATAAATTTTCATAAACGATCCCACAAAATTTTTTATTTGGTCCACCCTTTCCCCCTTTCAGCAACCATTCCTTCCCAACGGGCCCTTTTCCAAGATTCATATACTTTGTTTTTCCCCCTGTTGATCGCATGCCAAGTAGCCTTTTCAAAAACTTTCAAATAAATTTTCTACACCCAATCAAATCCTTTTTTTCCCCTCCCCCAAAATCGTCGTGTCGGGCGACATAACCCAAAAAGCCCGTCCCCCCCCCCTTACATTACCCCTCCCATTTGCTTCCCCAAAAAAACCCTTATTTCCCCCTATAAAAAGGGATCTTGAAAAAAAGGCCAAAAAAAAAAATTTTGAAAGGGGACAACCTTGACGCAAAACCCCTTCCCCCCTGAAAAAGATTTTCCCAAACCCCCATTCACCTGCACACGCAAAGATGCCTCTTGAATACAATTTAAATTTGGCCCTGATATAATTCCCCCCCAAACCCCTGCCAAACTCTTTTTCTTCCCTAACGTCTCCCGTTCCAAAACTTTTCAAATGCCGCCCCCCAATCAAAAAGCCAAATACCCCCCCCCCCAATCTTTCTCTTTCTTTTAAAAAACTTCTAATCATACCGTGACCTTATAAAATAGACCCGCCCGGCACCCCATAATTTTTCCCTTGTCAATCACTTTGCCCGGGCTTTTTTTTTTTTGGGTTTGCCCCAAAATCCTTTCCCAAAAATTTTATGTCCCCACATAAAAACGAGATTGGCCCCGATAATCTTTAAAACCCTTTTAAAGGCTCGCCCCTTTTGGAACCCAGGGCGACCACAAACCAACCTTTGTTGTTCCCCCAAAAAACCCCCTCCCGCTTCAAAATTTGAATAAACGTTCCAAAAAAACCCCCTTTTAAAAAGTTTCCAAATTTTTAAAAATAAAATCCGGGCCAAAACCCTCTATTCCCGGGGCCCCTTTCCCAATTGCGCCCCAATAAAGCCTCCCAAGCTACACTTTCCTTTTTCGGCCCTTTTCCCCAAAATAAAAAGTCATTCCCATCAGTCACAACGCACAAAACCCACCGATTGGGCTGCAAACAATTTCACTTTTTCCAACCCTTTGGGGTTTTTTAATTTAACCCAAGCATCAATATACCCACTTTATACCCCCCCTCGGTCCCAAAACCTGATTCAAATCTAAAAAACCCCCGCATACCTACCCGGGGCATTCAAACCCCCTTAACTCCCTTTTTCTTTGCGACGTCTGTGTTGATTTCCCAAACACACACGCCGGGCGGCCGATCTCCCCCCAAAAACCTTTTTCGATTTCCCCCTTAAACCCCTTTTCCCCCTCCAAAACCCTTTTTTTTGTAAATTCGTAGTTTCTCTTAATTCGTTTAAAAAAAATTTTTTTTTTAACAGGGTAATTAGCATTTTCCCTGTTTCATAGCATTTGCGCAACTGCCCCTCTAAATATCGTTTGGAAAACCCTTTTCTGTAACTGGTTTTTATCTCACTCCCCGACTAATATAAAAAATTTTTTTTAAATTGCTTTTTTTTTTCTATCATTTCCCACCAATTAAACCCCCAAACCACAAACTCCAGGGGCTTCAAAACCCCAAAAATTTTCCCCCCTCTTTTTAAAAACTTTACATTTAATTTCCAAAATGCGGGGCCCCTTCTAGGGGCCCCCCTCAAAATTACATCCAATTTTCAAAATCCTCTATGATCCGGAAAAAAAAACCCCATTTATCACTCTCCTCCCGGGACTGTAACCCGCACTAAGGGCACGTACATTCTATTAAAAACTGCCCCATAATTCGTCTAATGAAAAATGCTCCACATTTCCACCCCCCCCACCCAAATCCAAATTTAAAACCCCCATCGTCAATAAAAACTCCCCGGGAACCCCCAAACCCAAAAAACCCGCTCCTCGAGGCTCCACATCTTTTCGTTTTTGTATTACACAATTTTCCATTTTCCCCCCCTTTTTTCGCTACATTTGGTTAAAAATACTAGATGATAACTAAACATCTTGTTTCAAAATTTAGTTTTAAAATCGTACATTTCCCTCAGCCGGGCCCCCCTTTTCACCTACAAAACTTATATGAAATTTTAACCCCCCTAAAACCATCCCCCCAAAACCCCTCCCCCTCCCCCCTTTTCCCCTATTTGGGGTACAAAAAACGGGGGTATTTTCCCCCTTTTCCAGAATGGGGGACCCTCCTTTTAAAACCCCGGCATATTCCATAATTTCAAAATCGTAACCTCTAATTCAAAAATTTATAAACCCAAATTTTTTAATTGTGTTCTTGGGTAAATACCACATTTCCAAAATCTAAAGCACCAAAAATTCCCTTAAACCACTTTCGCTTCCCCTCAGATCTCAAAACCGGGTTTAAAATTTATTGCCCCCCCCCCCCTTTAAAATTTTAATTTAATTTGGGGGTTTTTCCTTTTGGGTTTTTAAAGGGATAGACTTTTCACTTATACATTTTACCCCCTTATCCCCTCCCCCTTTTTTTTGGGGGCACCCTTTATAAAAAATCTTTTTTTTGTGGATTCCCCTGTTCCCTTTCCTCTGTACATCCCCCCAAGCTTTTTTCCCCGGCCTTTTTGGAGGAAATAAACACTTCGTCCCAGTCTGGTGGGGGTCGCAGTTTGCTTTTTCGCGTCCTACCCTCCCCCGGATTGGGGTTTCTTTTTTACTATCATGATGCACCTCCCTTCTGCTTTATTTTCCACATTTCCGCGACACCCCCCCGACTCAATGCTTTCATCCCCGCCTCAAAATGATGCTTTTCCCCCTCCCAAATTTGCCCCCCTGGGTTTTCCCCCAAACGGTTTTTACGGGTCGGGGCTCGTCTAACAAAACTTTCCTTTCATTTACTAAAAAAACCCCCGTACATCCTCGTCCCCTAGTTGGGGAGGTCTCCTTTTAAATACTTTATTTATAAACCTTGATGGTGATTATTTTCCCCTGTTTTGCCCCCAAAGCATTCCCTGCGCTTTTTTTTAACCTCTTTTTCTACCCCTCGTTTCCCCCAACTTTCCCCGAAAACCCCCTTCCGGGTTTTTTTGTTTAATATTGGAGAAACCCCCGACGCTTACCACATGTGGGCCCCTATGTGGTCCCCGATCCACAAACCGACCCGTACGACGTTTTCCCCCCATATGTTACATTTCTTGGTTCGAAAAAGCTTGCAAAATATAGGACGGGGTTTGGGATGGCTAAGGTCATTTTGACCCGAATATGTTCCCCCCAAACTTCCAGCATTTTTGGGCCACGCCCCCCCGCCTGCAGAGGCCATATAACCGTCCCCTAATTACGTAGTTTATCTTTTATAACAAATTCCCTTCGGCCCCAAAAAGGGACATTCCTTATTTTAAAACCCCTGGGGGTAGTGTCGTGATACATCATGTTACGTACGATACATGAATTGGGCGGCTAAATGGTTTTTGAAAAATTTTCCCCCCCCCCGTTCATAAAAATTTGCTGACGTCAAATTTTAAAAGAAGTTCCGTGTCGTCCCTTAAGTGCTACAAAACCCCATATCTCTTCAATTTGCGATTAACCCTAGGTATCACCGGGGGTTTTAAACGCCGGTAGTAACAAAATCCCCTCGTTGGGTCCATTTACAGCCCCACGGGGCAACTCAACGCAAAACAAATGTTGATGAGGCCCGTAGCTCTGGGAAACCCCATGGGTTTGGGAAAAGAGCATCGCACGTCCTCATTTTCAAGGGTTTTGAAAGAAATGATTTAAAATAAAACTAGACATTGGGTTCCCCAAACCCTTTTCAAGTCGGGGGCGCTCCCCTTGTCTCCCAGGCCCAAAACCTTTCCCCCCCCCCCCCCACACCACACACACAAATACGAACACACCTTTTTTTTGGTATTTTGGGTTTTTAGGGAAATTCAAAATAACCTAACACAAAAAACAAGCGTATTTTTTTCTTTAAAAAAAAAATTTTAACATTGTAAAATCAATTTATTTAACAATTTAAAGGAGTAAATTTACATCTCATCTGTAACTGCATTGTCTCCACAATTTTTGTGAATGGATGTTCATATTGCTGGAACATCAGCTTCTCGCATCAGTCTTGAAGATTTTACTGAAGCCTCACTACTAAATATGATTTTTGGGAAGGGAAATAAGTACATGTTGACTTTTTTTCCACAGTGCAACGTAACCGTCTGAAATGTTTCTTATAACCAAAAATCATGATATGATTATTTTAACTTTGGCCTCAGCTCAATTTCATTTTGGAATGAAATCGGTTTCTTCCTCCACCATTCTTTTTTCCTCACTGTTAAATATCTAGGAATGGATTGATCATCCAGACTTGCATTTTATGCAACAAAAAAGAAAAAAAAGATCCTGAAACCCTGTCGACATGTCTCTTTGCAGCTGATTCAGAAGTGCACAATGCGCATGGAGGTCACCCGTCTGGTATGTTGTTTCTCTCCAGTTCAGAGAGACTCGAAACTGGAGGAGCTCACGACGGGCTATGTTATTTTGAATAACTGTAACCTGGACAGGCCAGATTTAACTTTGATAATGTTAACCTTATTTTCCTTGCAATTGCAAATTTAAAATTTCCCATTGAACTTCGTGAATACATCTGACAAGTAAGCAGTGTTATGCTTGAGGTATTTTAGTTCATCACATAGAACAGAACTAGTGTCTTGGAAGAACTCAACAACTTCTTTAACAAGTGAATAGGGAATGTCTCTGGAAGTGTCCCTTTGAAAGCCGTCAATCTTCTGTGTGAAACAACAACAAACGTTCCAAACGCTCGAAATCTTTATTATTTTCAGTGCTGAGCTGTCGCAACAATCGGGAATTGAGAGCATCTGCTGTGGTGGCCCGGAGGTCTGGTGGCTGAAGCTCTCGCTTCACACACGGAGGGCACGGGTACGATTCTCGGCGGGTGGAAACATTTCGACGCGTTTCCTTACAACTGTTGTCATGTTCACCCAGCAGCAAATAGGTACCTGGTGTTAGTCGACTGGTTTGGGTCGCATCCTGGGGGACAAGATTGAGGACCACACTGGAAATAAGTTAGACAGTCCTCGATGACACACTGCCTTTCTTGGGTTTATCCTGGGTGGCTGGGGCATGCAAAGAGTACGTAACCTTTATTCGGCGCATGTACACACCCTCAGTCACAGGCTATCTCCCCTAACCAGCGAACCAGGGAACTGGGGGTTGACGATGGGCCCCGTCGTTAAAACCAGAAACCCAGGTTCCACCCAATAAGAAGATGGTTTTTGGCAGTCACAGGGGTTTATGTGGTCCCACTCTACTGTCTCCCCTTTGTCATTCCCATTCTAGAGCTGGTTGAAGGATGATTGCTCTCTAGTGGCTTTATTCTGCCTTGTTTAAAAGTGGAGTGCACTAATACCTATCACTGTACATAGTGTATATAGTGTACATACTGCTGTTCTAAATTGATGAAGGATAATATAAGTCAAAACTTTTCTGCTCTGTTTATTTTGCTCCCTTTACACCCGGGATCCCCTCAAGGAAGGTTCCTTGATGCTGGTGAGGGGCTCTTGATTTAGGGAATTGGATCAGTGCTCCAGTTCCCCGAATTAAGCCTGAATGCCTTCCACATCCCCCCCCAGGCGCTGTATAATCCTCCGGGTTTGGCGCTTCCCCCTTGATTATAATAATAATAATAATACACCCGGGATAACAGGCCATTTGGACTCCTGGGTTGTAATAGTGGCTAACCATCCGGGATTAAAAATCCGAACGAAATCTTATCTTATCTTATCTTAACTGCCGTGATAGCAGTGCTTGCAAGCAAATGTTGCCTGTGGATTACACAGTGCATCGTAAACACACCAGGTACACTTTTTTTTTCAAGAAACTGATGAAGCCACGATGACAAAACCCGTGGTGGATGGTGCCCCATCTGTTGCACAATGTTGCACATCCCGTTGCACCATCTGTTGCCCCATCTGTTGTACCATCTATTGTACCATCTCTTGCACCATCTCTTGCACCATCTCTTGCACCATCTGTTAAACCATCTCTTGCACCATCTCTTGCACCATCTCTTGCACCACCTGTTGCACCATCTGTTGAACCACCTGTTGCACCATCTGTTGCACCATCTGTTGTACCATCTGTTGAACAAGCAACACGAAATACTGACTCTCCTTTCGTATCTGTTTCTAGTTGTCTTGCAAATAACAGTTCTTGAAGTAAACTTTCATCTGTTACAACAGGAACATTAGCAAGACGCAAATCACTGCCTGCCAGACTGGACTCGTCTAACTGTACGTAAAATTCTGTTGTCTGAAAAAATGTCGCACAGTTTTTTCTTCAGTGTTTTCGGCCATTTCATCCACTCTCCTTTGATGACTTGTATAAAACTGTGTGCACAGCCTCACTGCTGGCAGAATAAGCTGTAAATCAAATACTTAAGAACTGCAAGACCCAGCCTTAGCACTGCAAGACTTCCTCACCCTTTGGCGTCCCTCCAGTACCTCTGAATTATATCTTTATTATATTTTAAAATGCCCAATACCGACTGAAGAAATTTGGAGTGTGTACAAACCCTAGACCCTTGACCCTTCGACGTGAAATTTTTTATCACATCAGTATCCACGACTCTGTTGTGTGATCTGGCGGGGGGTGTGACCGTCGAACAAACGTTCGGACTTCTAACTTCGATTCGAACCCACAAAATAAAATAAAACATGCTTTGTGTATTTCTCTAGTTAATTTATTCTTTGGGGCATTTGTTACTTAAGATTTTGTGCTTAGATTTCATTACTAAATTTCTTAAAACCAGTTTCCCTTGGGTTTGAGTCACCCTCCCCCTCCTCCTACTGTTCCCTTTTTGGGGCAAGAAAGGGTTAAAATACCGACAAAAGAAAGTTAAGGACACATGTCAACCGGATATCTTTTTTGTAGACGTTTCGCCATCCAGTGGTTTTTCAAACAGATCTAGGGCATAATAGGAAGACATTAAAAATATATACAAAAGATAGGGAAAACAACCCCCGGGCCCTTGGGGTTAGTGTTCACGCATCGTGGGGGGAGAGAGTCTGGAGCAAAGGCAAGAAGACTGGCGTTTTTTTGGTCAGTGGTGGGGCGGGCAGCAGACGAGGGCAGTCATGGGAGGGGATTCCCCCCGTGGAAGTAGCCTTCCCAAAGAGATGGGTTAGTTAGCACCCGGGAAAAAGGGCTTGAATTTTGGGGAAACCCGCCCCACCATTTACTGCCCCGTCGGGTGCCCGTCCCATCCACGACGCTATAAAAACCCATCTTCTTGTTTTCTCCAGACCTCCTCCCCCACGTGCTGTAACACTAACCCAAAGGGCCCAGGGGCTGATACCTCATCTTTTTTAAAGTTCTACGTCTTCCTATTATGTCCTAGAATCTGTATTGATAAAGCCACTGGATGGCGAAACGTCACAATAAAGAATCCGAGTTGCACATGTGTCTTAAACTTTCATATTGTCGGTATTTTATCCCTTTCTTGCACAACTTTTTCAGACCGCAACATCATGGAATTTTGGTTCGGGGAAACATCAAAAAGCCCTTCTTCACGGTTTGCTGCAACTAAACCCATCTTTTTTTTGGGAAAAGGACCTACTTCCACGGGGGAAATCCCCCCCTACCAGGACTCCCTCTCTGCTGCCCGCCCCACCCCTGCGCCTATAAAAACGCCATTTCTTTTTGTTTTTTTCTCCAACTCTCCTCCACCACGATGCTGTGAACACTGACCCCCAAAGGCCGGGGGGACTAAATTACCTCATCTTTTGTATATAGTTCTACGTTTCCTATTATGCCCCAGAATCTGTATTAAAAAAAGCCACGGATGGCGAAACGTCTACAATAAAGATATCCAGATGTTCCCACATGTGTCTTAATTTTCCATATTGGGGGATTTTATACCTTTCTTGCACAACTTGTCAAACTGCAACATCAGGGAATTTTGGGTTTTCAGGGGGGGGGGGGGCATCTCCCAAGACCTTCTTCAGGGCTGCTGCAACAACCCCATCTTTTTGGGGAAGGACCTATTTCCCAATGGGGAACCCCGCCTACCAGGAGCCCTCGTCTGTTTGGCCCTTTCCCACCACTAAAGCCTTTTAAAAACCCAGTCTTTTTGCCTTTGCCCCGGGACTCTCCTCCACCACGATGCGGGGAACACAATCCCCAAGGGGCCGGGGACTGTTTCCTCATCTTTTTATTTTTTTTCTACTGTTTTCCCAAATTATGTCCTAAAAATCTGATTAAATAAAGCCCCGGATGGCGAAACTTTAAAATAAAGATATCCAGATGTTGCCATGTTTTTTTAATTTTCCCATGTTCCCCTTTTTCCCTTTAAACCCCCCCCCCCCCCGATCAACCCCCGGGGGGCACTACTGCCCATTTTGGGGAATCAGGGCTTGGGGCAAGATTTCCCAAAACTTTTATTTCCCCAAAAACCTTTTTTTTCCCCGCTTTTAAACTTATTTTTCCCCCCTTTTTTTTGATCATTAATTCTCGTGGAAGAAAACTTTCTTAACACTGAACATAAATCTCAAAAAAATTTTTAAAAGTTTGATAAAAAGTATCTATTACAAAAATAAAGAAACAAAAGTTTACTTTATATATTCTCATCATGATATGAGAAAACTTAAAAAATGCAAAAAAACACACAAACCCTGGTTTTTATTTTCATCCCCAAACCCAGGATGGAAAAAACCCGGCCCGGGAGGGTATTCGTTGAATAAGGTGAAAAAAAAAATTAGGGGCTAAATTTGGCCCAAAAGGGTTATTTTAAATTTAATTTTTATTAAAAAAACTAAGAACATAAAAACAAAAGGAACACTGCAGAAGGCCTACGGGCCCATGCGAGGCGGGGTCCAATTCTCCTACCGGCTTAACCCAAATGCCCCCAACCTAGTGGGGGTCAGGTCAAAATTGACTTAAGGGAAAACGGCAAACCGACCGGGTAGCACAAGCATCGGGAAAAACCCTCACCCCCACCCACATCACTCTTGTTTTTAATCCAACCTATTTTTAAATACAAAAACGTTCTGGCCTCTATAACGGTAAGAACCCATTAAAAATGGTATAAAAACCGACGGGTTTTTAGGAAAAGACACATATGCAACAGTTAGGTATTTTTATTATAAAAACTTTTTCCCCTACACAGTAGGCTTCTTCATCAAAAAAACAGAAAAATTTGATAGAAGCAAAAAGATACTTGAAGACGATGTAATCAGTCCATCACCCTTTTAAAATTTTTAGGTGGTCAGGGCCCTCAGTTGGAGAAGAAACATTGTTCCATAGTATGAAACAATATGGAGATGAAGTGACAGGATGGGGGCTTTTTTTTAAAGGGCCCAAAGGTGAGACGTAGGCCAATAGGAGAGGTAAGAACTCAGATGTTGAGAGGGACCTGACCTTCAAACATCTGAGTTCTTTCCTCTCCTAAGGGGCCCACGTCCCACCCCTTTTGGGGCTATAAAAAGCTCCAACCTGTCACTTTTCTCCATATTGTTTCATATAGGAAAAATGCTTTCTCCAGATGAGGGACTGACCACCCCCAAAACTTTAAGGGGGATGGACTGATTACATCGTCTTCAAGGAACTTCTGCTTTTATTTAACTTTTTTGTATTTGGGCTTTAAAAGCCACTGTGTAGGCGAAACGTTTCATAAAAAAGATACCTAACTGTTGCTATTTCTTACCTAAAAAACCTGTCGGTATTTTAAACCAATTTTTAAAGTTTTAATCTGGGCAACACTGCAAAAACAAAGGGGATCTTGGTACAGACCCCGCCCAAACAACTTCGACAACCCCCACTAGTGAGAGCGGCTGGATTTGAGAGGGGCCTGACCTCTCACATCTGAGTTCTTACCTCTCCCAGTGGCCTACGTCTCACCCATGGCGTATAAAAAGGGTCCATTCCCGTCACTTCAAACTCCCCAAAATTTTTTCTTTCTATGGAACCCAAAAATTTCTCCAACTGAGGGGCTGACCACCTCAAAAAATTTAAGGGGGATGGGGCGATTACTTTGTCCCTTTAAGTATCTTCTTTTCTATCAAATTTTCGTATTTGAAATGAAGAAGCCTACTGTTTTAGGCGGAAAAAGTTTCTTAAAAAAAGGGTACCTAATGTTGCAATTTGTGTCCCTTTTAACAAAAACCCGTCGGGTTTTTTTAAACCCCTTTTAAAGTTCAATCTGTCAGACCCAACGCAAGGTTCTTGGTACAGACCGGGAAAACAACTTCGACAACTTTCCCCTAGTGAGAGGGGGCTGGGTTTTAGAGGGGGCCTGACCTCTCAAAAAACTAGTTCCTTTCCCCTCCTTGTGGTACGTCTCACCTCTTGGGCTATAAAAAACCCAACCTGTCACTTTTAACTCCAAATTGTTTCATACATGGAACAATGCTCTTCTCCAGATGAAAGGGGCTGACCACCTCAAAACTTAAGGGTGAGGACTGTTTTCATCTCTTAAAATATCTTCTGCTTCTATCAAATTTTTGTATTTGACTGAAAAGCCCACATGGGAGGCCCAAAAAATTTTATAATAAAAAAACCTAACTGTTGCATTGTGGGCTTACCTAATAACCCGTCGGTTTTTTTAAAACCAAATTTTTTTGTTCAATCTGTTTAGACACTGCAACACAAGGGGATCTTGGTAAGACCTGCAAACAACTTCGACAAAATTCCACTAGTGAGAGCGGCTGGATTTGGGGAGGGGGCCTACCTCTAACCCTTGAGTTCTTACCCCCCTCTGTGGCCTACGTCCCCACCTCTTTTGGGGCCCATAAAAAGCTCCCCTCCAAATCACTTCATTCCCTATTGTTTCATACTATGGAACCCAAAGCGCTTTTCCAGACTGAGGGACTGACCACCTCAAAACTTTAAGGGTGAGGGGCTGATTAAAATCGTTTTTAAGTATCTTTTTGCTTTAAACAAATTTTCTGTATTTGCTGAAGAAACCTACTTTTGTAGGGGAAAACCCTTTTTATAAAAAAGATTCCTAACGTTGCATATGTGTCTTAACCCAAAACCTGTCGGGATTTTATACCATTTTAATTTCAATCTGTCCCCACGGGAACACAAGGGTTTTCTTGGTACGACCTTTCAATCAACTTCGACCCAAATTTCCCCAGTGAGAGCGGGGTGGGTTTTTAGAGGGCCCCGACCTCTCAACATCTGAGTTCTTACCCCTCCTATGGCCCCCGTCCACCTCTTGGGGCTATAAAAAGCTCCCCCTGTCATTCATTTTCCCCCTATTTTTTAAAACATGGAACAAAGCTCTTTTCCCGACTGAGGGGCTGACCACCTCAAAACTTTAAGGGTGTGGACTGATTCTTTGCCCTTTAAGTATCTTTGCTTTTATAAATTTTCTGATTTGACTGAAGAACCCCACTGTGTAGGCGAAAAAATTTTATTTAAAAAAGATACCTAACTGTTGCATATTGTCTTACCCAACAACCTGTCGGTATTTTTTACCATTTTTTAAAAGTTCAATTTTGGGCAGACACGCCCCCGCAAGGGGGAACTTGGGACAGACCTGCAATCAACTTCGACAAAATTCCCTATTTAGAGCGGTGGAAAATTTTAGAGGGAAACCCGACCCCTCAACATCTGAGTTTCCCTTTCCTCTCCTAGTGGCCCAGTCTCCCTCTTGGGCTTTTAAAAAAACTCCATCCCGTCACTTCATCTCCTATTGTTTCATACTTTTGGAAAAAATGCTCTTTTCCCCGACTGAGGGGCTGAACCCCCTCAAAACTTTAAAGGGGGATGGGGCGATTAAAATCGTCTTCAATATCTCTTTCTTCTAAAAACTTTTTTTGTATTTGACTGAAAAAAGCCCACTGTGGGAGGCGAAAAAGTTTCATAATAAAAAATTTTCCCAACTGTTTTCATTTGGTCTTACCTAATAACCTGTCGGTATTTTATACCATTTTAATGTTCAATCTGTCAGACACCTTTCAAAAACAAGGGGAACTTGGTTTTAGACCTCAATCAACTTCGGGCAAAATTTCCCTAGTGAGAGCGGCTGGATTTTAGAGGGACCGGGCCTCTCAAAATCTGAGTTCTTACCCCTCCTAGTGGGCCCACGTCTCACCTCTTGGGGCTAAAAAAAAGCTCCCCTCCAGCACTTCAAACTCCCTATTTTTTTCATCTTTTGGAACAATTGGGTCTTCTCCAACTGAGGGAAATGACCACCTCAAAACTTTTAAAGGGGGATGGTGATTACAACGTCTTTAAGAACTTCTGTTCAAACAACTTTTCTGTAATTTTACTGAAGAAGCCTACTGGGTAGGCGATCCCTTTAAAAATAAATACCTAACTGTTGGAAAATTTGTTTAAACCCAACAAACCCGTCGGTATTTTTTTCCCCTTTTTTTGTTCAATCGTCAGACACTGCAACACAAGGGATCTTTTGGGACAGACCTTCAATCAACTTCGACAAATTCCACTAGTGGAGCGGCGGATTTTTGAGAAAAGGGCCCGACCTCTCAACATCCCGAATTTCCTTAAACCCCTTTTAGTGGCCTACGTCTCCCTTTGGCGCTTAAAAAGCTCCATCCGGGCACTTTAACTCCCTTTGTTTCATAAATATGGGAAAAATGCTCTTCTCCAGACTGGGGGGGACTGACCACCTCAAAACTTTAAGGGTTTAAAGGGGCTGATTTTCCCTTTGTCTTTAAAAATTCTTCTGCTTTTTATCAACTTTTCTGTATTTTACTGAAGAGCCAAATGTGGGCCCAAAAAGTTTCATAATTTAAAGGGTTTCCCAACTGTTGCATATGTGGGCTTACCTAACAAAAAAAACCGGGCCGGGAAAATTTTTAAAACCATTTTTTAAAGTTCAAAACTGTTTAGACACTGCCAAAACAAGGGGATCTTTGAAAAGACCCGCAATCAACCCTTTGACAACTTCCCCTAGTGAAGCGGCTTGGGGTTTGAGAGGGACCTGACCTCTCAACATCTGAGTTCTTTCCTCCCCCTAGTGGCCTACGCTCAAACCCCTTTGGGGCTTTTTAAAAACTCCATCCTGTCACTTCACTCCATATTGTTTCATACTAAAGGGAAAAATGCTCTTCTCCAGGGCTGAGGGACGACCCCCAAAACTTTTAAGGGGGATGGGTGATTACATCGTTTTAGTAACTTTGCTTCTAAACAAATTTTTTGTATTTGAGAAGAAACCTACTGTTTTAGGCGAAACGTTTCATAATAAAAATACCCCAAAGTTGCATTTTTTTTCTTACCTAACACTCTAAAACGGTACTTTGGGGGTTTTTTCCACTCAACCAAACCCTTTTTAAACCCAAAACCCGTACTTTCCTTATCCTTCCCGAATCTGAATTTTTTCCCAAATTAAAACCATTGCGCGAGTCCCGTCTAGGCTAGATTTTTTTCAGCACACTTTTTACTCCCCTTTATTTATTCCTGTTTCCATTTAAAACACCTCAAAACATTCCCCCCTAATTCTACGTCTTTCAGAAGTGCAGATTTAGGGGCCCTTAGTTTTCCTCATAAGGAAGGTTTTTGATACATGGGATCAACTTTTTTTATCCTCCTTTTACATTTTTTCCCGAGCATTTATATCCCCCTTTGTTTAAAACGGTGACCAAAAATGTGGCAGCATAATCTAAATGAGGCCAACCAAGGATGTTTTAAAAGTTGAAGAACAAACCCGAGGGAAATCCTATTTTTTATGCTTTTGATAAGAAGCCAAGGATTCTATTAGCTTTATTGGGGGAAAAACTTAAGCCCCTGGTTTTTTTGGTTTTAGATTACCCCCTAACCAGAAAAACCCCAAATCTTTTCGCAATCCGTAATATTAAGAACAACATAATTTTTGTTTAAATGTGGCCCTTGGGTTTTTGTCCCGTCCAACATTTAGAACTTTTATTTGTCTATATTAAAAATGCACTGCCACCTTCCGACCACGCATCAGTCTATTCAAATCCCTTTCCCGGAGTGCTCAATGTTTCCCCGTCAGAATGAAAATTTGACGGCCCATTTTGGTTCCTCGGCAAAAAATTTCTGATGTCGCTCTTTAGCCCCCTTTTATGTCGTTTTTGTAGATTTTTGAACAGCAGGGGGCCCAACACTGACCCCTGTGGAACACCCTCGTGACGCCTTTCCCACTCTGATTTTTCCCAATTTTTTGCCCAAAAAATCTCTGCTGCCCATTTGTCCCAAACCAAAGCCTCCCATGCAGGAAAAAAAATTTCCCCCTTATTTTCCCTGGGCCCTTTAAATTTTTTTCAATATTTTCTGATATGGGACCCTGTCAAAAGCCTTACTGAAGTCCCCTAACACAATATCATATTCTTACCATGATCTAAACCCCCTCAAATACCTTTGGAAAAAAAAATTAATAAATTCGTAAAGGGAGGGAAAGCCCCCCTTTTTAAAACCCTGCTGAGTTCCCTTGATTAAATTTTTGCTTTTTTAAGGGGGGCCCACGAACTGCCTCCCGGCCCAAATTTTTTATTCCATAAATTTTCCACTATGGAGGGTTTGGTTATTGGTCTACAGTTCGAAGCTAAGGAACCCTTTACCTGCTTTGAAAAAAAGGTTCACATTTGCCATTTTCCCCTTTTCTGGCACCATTGGGCCGTTTTTAGTTTAATGTTGAAACTTAGCCAAAGGTTTGCTAAGTCCCTTTACATTCCTTTTGAAACCCTTGCATACAGTTTATAGGGCCCGGGGATTTGTTAGGTTTTTTTAATTTTTCATTTTTCCTAATGGGCCTGTCCCCTTGTGACCCCAATCGTGCACAAATTTTTATCGTCCTGTTTCCATTTTAATTCCCTTTCTGGAATATCGGGTGGAAAACCTCCTGTGTAAAAACGAAGGAAGTATGTGGTTTAAAAATTTACACATTTCCTTATCCCCTGTCAGTGAGCTGACCCGAGGAACTTTTTTAGGGGCCCATCTTGTCCCTGACTTTCTTTTGTAACCCGAAAGAATCCTTTTGGGTTATCACGAATCTCTTGCAACTTTAACCTCATAAATTTTTTTTGCTTTTCCCAATTCCCTTTTTTTTTTCCCCTATTTAACTGAATATATCGATTTCTTAAAATTTCCCCTCCCCCCTTTTGATTTGCCTTTTATATCCTCTCTTTTGACCAAAAAAGATATTTTAATCTATTGTTTATCCCTTTAGGATATTTTTGTTTTTATCTGATTTCCCTATTTGGAAAATTTTAATTTTATGAGCAGCTAAAATATGCCCTGGGGGAAACCCAATATCGGGAACCCTCACCACCCACCTGACCCCTTAGTCCGGGCTTTTCCCGTTCGGCCCCCCTAAATAATTTTTCAGTCCATGAAATCAGCCAACGGGAAATCAGGAAAGAAAAATTTGATTTCCATTATTAGGGAATTCCCTGATATATTAAAACTGATTTGTGATCACTTTCCCCCAAAACCATCATTAAAACCCAAGATTATTTAAATTTGTGTTTCCCTACTGGGAAGAACCAATCAAGGAGGGGGTTTTTTCCCCCAGTTTGGGGGTGTCACAAAATTTTTTTTAAAAAAAAATTCTGGATCGTATAAGAAAGTCCCTGACTCCCAAATTTCCGTCAAAATTTCTCCAGTCAATCTGTTATAGTTGAAATTTTCCCATTAAACACAACATTTTTGTATGAATGCCTTACGGGAAATTTTGTCCCAAAGAATTTACTGCACTCCCTTTTCAAATTTGGGGGCCCCGGGAAAAACACACCCAAAATTAAATTTTTTTTCGGGCCCCCGAGAAGCTTTTAAACCCAAAAGATTCAGTGGCTGACGCTTCTAATTTTAATTTTCTTGTCTAACACAACCAAATTTAAAAATTTTTCTTGACATACATCGCTACTCCCCACCTTTTCCTTTTACCCTGTCAGGTTTTTGGAATAGTTTATAGCCTTGTATGTGACATTCGAGGGATTCTCTATTTTCAGTTTGGGCCCAGGTCTCTGTTAACAATAATATCTATTTTTCTACTTGCAAAATCTTGCTCTCTATCTTATTTCTTACACTCCTGCTATTATATAGTAAACCTAAAAGGGAGCTAGCCCCTTGCTCCCCTTGCTGTCCCCCTTTGTTTTGACCTGATTTTGTCTTATTTATAACTCATGCTGAAACCTTTATACATTTACGTTTCCAACCCTAGTTTTGGGAAAACCCGTTTTTTTTCCAACAACCCCTCCTTACTTCCATCATTTTAAAAATCATAGGCATTTCCCCAAGGGCCTTCCAATCGAGTCTGCAATGCTCCCACCCCAGCCCAGGAGGTTCCCACCCCCTGCATACAATCATGTTTGCCATAAAAGCTTTCCCGGTTTTTTCCTGAATGGGATTCAAGTTCCTTGCGTATCTGTTAGCCAGCAATTTACCCATTCCCCTAGACAACCATCACCCACTCCCCTTTAGGAAGATGCTACATATGATTGGGTTCCCCCCCTTAGACTTTTAAAGAAAAAATAGCTGACCGTATATTAGAGCTTTCTTCCACCCTTTCCCAATACATTTCACCCGCATGAGACAGATAATGGGGTTGTTCCCATTTCCTGACATGAAAATTTTAGCTGTTTACAATGTCCCCCCACCCGTCCCGGAAGCACACTCTATCTCTATCTTTTTATTCCCATTACAAAAAGCAGGGCAATATATCACCCGAGAGCACCAAACCCAAGAATGCGTTCCTCCATTAAACGGGACAGTAGTACCTTCCCTTTACTGGCCACGAAATAATTCTCGAAGAAAAGAGAAGCGTTTCCTACCTTCAGATCTTCACCTTTAACTTTCCTTTTCTGATGCCCTCCCATTACTGTGAACCCCCGCCCCTTGTAGCAGGTGCTGGACTGCACCCACTGCGGTGCCCTTGCACCGTTTTTTTTTTCTTTTGCCTTTTATTCCCCCAAAAATAAAACTAAAAAGGATAATTTTTTCCCGGTTGGGGAAAAAATTTTCCCAAAGTTGGGATAAATTTTCCAATTACACAATTTTTAATTCAAGTCTTGTTTAGATACATTTTTTTTATTTTGGGCGTCATAAAACATTGCTGTTATATGTTTTTATTTTAAATTCCTTAATAAGTCTTTTTAAAACTTGAAGAATTTCTTTGATCCATTCTTATCTTCACCCTCTCTGTACAAACTTGTATCACGCGAAATAAAAATCTTTAATCTTCAAACCCGGTGGTAAAAAAATTTTTTTCCCTTGAGTACTGTTGTTTATCGAAAAGATCCATATTTCCAGAGATCGTCGCCCCCCGCAGTGTTGTTTCCCCAAAATGTGTTTACTGCCCTTTGGGAAAGTAGTCTCCTGCTAGGAGATAGAAGACAGACAGTAGTAGATGAAGAAGATAGAGAAAAGGGAGGGGAACGCTCTGATTTGTTTAATGATAAAGACTGTCATGAAGACGACTGACCTCCATAATAAAAGCCCCCAATCAATTGCTTGCGAGCAATCATTTTCGTAAGAAAAAACAAATAAATTTCTATTTAAAACACACACAAATACTGAAAAACGAAGGGATGATCAAGTGTTCCTGTTTGCAGATGATGTGAAATTAATGAAGGAATTAAAACGGATGGGGACAGGCGGGCACAAAAAGACCCGGGGCAGGTCAATCTGGTCCGCAACCGGCTCCTCGATTTTAATCCCCCCAAATGCAAGTAGAAGTGGGGGGGGGGCAAAGAAGACCGAGACAGAGTATAGCCCAGGGGGTCCAAAGACGCAATTATTCAAGGAGAAAGATCATGGGTGAGTATAAACCGAGCCATCTTTAAAGGGACACCACCAGTAACGCTGCAGCTACGGCGCCTGGAAACCGGAATAGCGTTTTGTAAACATAAGGAAACATTCAA